>CM076580.1:559368898-559663330 GCA_034641835.2 Pinus albicaulis | reverse complement strand
ACCATATTGTGTCCAGCCTTCATGGAAAATCCACTCCATTCTTAATGTGGAAGGCTTTGACAAACTTGTTCCATCGTAGAAGTGACTAGAGGAAGTTGGTGCTTAAAGACAAGATATGAAAAATAAAAATGGAGAAAGGCGACAATATTCTAAAATACCTCACGAAGTTTGTCCCCTGCAAGGATGAATTGGGAAGTGTGGGGGTTACTGTTGATGATGAAGACTTGGTGAGCTTGGCTCTCCTTGGGCTTCCGAAGAGTTGGCATAGCTACAAAGACTCTGTAAATGGACGGGAAAATAAGAATAAAAATAAGAATAAATAACACTAAAAAATAGTGTATAACAGAGAAATAAAACGACACATAAGATTTACATAGAAGACATGATGAAGCAGTTCACCCCTCCTAGGCTACATCTGCTGGTCTAGCTTCCAATGGCATGTCCATCTTTCACTATGCTCAAAATTTTTCAAATACATGTGTTTAAAAGCCTCCAATGGTTGTTTTCTCTACACTAATGGATCTAGAATGCTCAAATTAGTCTATTTAGACTCTTGTTTCACCCAAATTGGTCGAAAATTGACCCTGCTAGGCTTTTTCCCAATATCTCTTAGAAAACGGACTGTAGTTAACAACAGTTAAAAATTGCAAATATCTGCATTTTTGTTGGCGCGCTATTAAATCTGCCAGTAAAATAACCATAGCACTAAACCATTAAGTTAATGGGGAGAGGGTGGCCACATTCCGACTGCAAAACCCCACGCTTTATTTAACTCCACATTTAAATGGTGGAACGGAATCCAGATTTGTGGCGGATTTCCGCTAACTGTTGGCATACCCATGGCATCTGATTGCGGAACCGTCATAGCCATGTGAAAAGTGTTGGCAATTACAGTTTAAATTCTGCAATGTTTATCTACATCCAACATTATATGTTGTAGTTTCTTTGTAGTTCATGTGCCCATCTCCAATGGGGCTGCCGGTGCCCGGCCCCACCCCCCATAAACCAAAGTTTCAAACTTTATATATATGTGGCGCACTATAGTGGTAAGAACTGCATGATAGATTGGACGGTGGAGAGCATTGTGGGCACGAAGGAGGTCATGAGGTTGAACCCCCCGGACCTAACAAAAATTTTAATTAGCCAAACAGGGGACACATGGCAGTCTCAGGGCTAGCCACGTGTCACCCAACCATTGGTCCGAAAACAAATATCTTACCACCACAATGACGAACTATATTGTGCCACTTGGAAAAATATTATAGGATTGGGAAAATGAAATATTCTCAGGAATATTCCACCTTTTGCTAACTGTACAGTTGCACGCTGACTGGGCATCCCAATCAAACCTGTCGAAACTTTAGCTGTTTGAGGAATCGATCAGAACGTGATCTGTTCCTCCTATGACATCATTTTCTTGAACCGTTCATGGTGCTGGAATCAGAATGATGAAATCTACCCGGTCGATTAGGTTCAGTACAATTTCGAGAATTTTCAATTTTGAGAAAAAATCATGAACTCCTAATCAACTAGCAAGGTTCTATTCAATAAAAAAACCATTTGGAAATCAAGTTAGTAGTTTGAGCATATTAATCCTACATATTTGATAGTCATGTTAATAATAATTAAAAAAAAACTAATATACTCACAATTTGTAACATACACAACCCTCTCTATACTAAATAACAATCCAATTACACCATTGATGCAAACTGAAGTGGAATCAATGCAAAAAATGGAATTTAATTAATCTTCAAAACCATATTATAACATCCTTGGATGTCCTTTTCATCCATTCAACACTTTCATTGAAATTAATACTTCATTTCATCATTTATGAGGCTAAATTTCATCTTCATCTTGAGTGGAAAGAACATTTATAATAGCAAATTCTTCCATTACCCACGAGCACAAAACATATTTTCTACTCAAACATAGAATATGTGAAAACACTAAAGCCTACATATAAAGTCATTTTCCATGAAAATAAATGCATTTCTTCCATGGTATGGGTATCTTTTGTATTTCCTATTGTAGATAATTCCAAATACAACCAAATTTTAACATATATGAAGTTTAATTTACATAATAAAGGTAGAATTATTCCCTTTGCATCACAAATGACGACAATAACAACAATTAAAATATCAGTATGAATATTTACTAAACAACCTATAATGGATTCCTAAGATAATGCTAAATTCCATATTTGCATTTTTCCAATTAAGCAAATCTTTCCTATTTATAACAATAAACACAAGAATTGGTCATCATCATATAAATAATACAAACCATATTACTTAGTTGTTAGATGTTGCACTTGGGCAACTAGCTCCATAGGAGAAATTTTCCTCCTTGCCATATGAACCAACTTATGTAGGTTCCACCCCAATGTTAGGTAACGAAACAATAATGGTGAATTATTGGCTATGGCTATAGTTTCCTCACTCAGTGAAACTCCTAGATATCATAGATAAAAATATTAACATTTCAATCATTTTCTAATCACAATAATCCCATTCAATTAACATTTCTTCATCCTAGAACTACACAACACAAGTAATTGGACCCCATTCTCTACTAAATAGTCATTTGTGCTATCTTACTTTCCTTCGATGCTCTAGTGTATACTAGAAAAATAATCTCTAAATTTGGAAACCAAGGATTTCAATTGTAACTTAGTTTTATTTTTTCTTAGCAATGATTGATAAACACTAGTTATGGTCTACACACTTTCATGGCTCTTATCCCTCCATGGCTTCTCTAGCATCCACACATTAATATGAATGAATGAATTTTCGTAATGGCTCAATCCCTTCCTAAAGACTTGCATTAACAAAAAATGGAAGGAGAGTACATGCACTCATATAAAACTTTGGAAAATAAGACATGGGACACCTAATACAAGAAGGTATAAATGTTAGGAAATAAACACATGACATCCCAATAAAGTATTATTTCTTGAACTCACCCTACTTTCCCACTTGTTGGTTCATTTCCCCCATGCATAGGAAGTTATAACACCAATTCACCTTATAATTTATGGTTATAAATACTATGTTATAATATTTTAATAGAATCCAAATACAATTCCAACGGTAGCATGCCTATCTTACTTACCATATGCTTTCCATACTCGTCTCACTAGACCTTGGCACATTGTTATGCACTTGAAGCATTGATACACATCTCATATTCAATGTTCATATTGGGATATTACATAATGGACATGCATCCAAGCCAATGGAAAGAACATACAATCAATTCCCATATGTTCCAAATTTTAATAAGACATATATACACATGATATGCTTGATATGGACATCCTTTTAATGCAAAATAGTGATCATTAAAAACATAATTAACATCATCAATCAATTTTGGAACTCAAATTGGGTATTAAGAACATAATTCAATTAATATTTCCTTTGGACACTTCAAGACTTGGAGTCATATAAACTAATAGGTGTTTTTTTTAAGCAGGGTCAAAGAGAATAAGCTAATTGATAAGGATAAAATATAATAAATATCATATTTAATAGGATGATGGAATAAAGGTAAAATGCAAGTTGAGGATTTGTATGATTTTTTTTTTGCTTGTTGTACCTTGCTCTAATCATGGGGACATTCAATACAGTTAATAATACATGGAAGGAATATTTGAAATATTTAGAAACAATGCTTGAGACATATAATAAACATTGGATTCAAGTTAATTTAAACAAATGTGAAATCATTATGGATTCTACGTGTAAATGAGTTTGTAATAGAAATTATGAGCTATTGATTGACCCTAAGGCCATATTGGATTTGATCCACAAAGAATCTTGCTATGTTGAGAATTGAGAGAGTTTATGCTTCTATAAAAATATCTTAAGGATATATTTGGTTTAACAACCCAAAATAATCTCACTATGTTGAGATTCAATCAAACTCTCAACAAACTCAAGAATTTTTTTTGTAACATATCTATTTTCTCAGATACCACTTCTTAACTTACCTATTTTCATTTAAATTTGATAGATTTAACTACAATATTTTTTAACTTCAATACTAATATGTCACATTGATCGATATCCATTCATGTTTTTTAACTTCAATGATCATATTTTTCCTTAGGGGTCCAATATCCCACTCACTGTCCATGTGTTAGGCTAGACACCCTTTTTTCCAATAGGCCCTTCCTTAAGTGCACATAGTTATTCAAAACCTGAAATCCATAACTATCTACTATTCATCAAAGTGTAGGATGAATGTAGCTTTCATTGTGAGGTGGTTTGTTTCTACGTTGAATTATTTCATTTGATGCTTCTTTCTTGACCCTCTATGATCCATCTACATGGATGACCAGATGATATCTAATTATTGATATTTCTTCTCGACACTTTGATCGTTGACTTACCATCATGTTGACATGTGTCCCCAATGGGTGGAATTTTTCCCATCCCTCCGCCATTAGTCCCTCCCCCCACCTATTTATCATTGGTGAGCCATAATCCTTTAATATCCCACTACCCCATTGACCATCCCCGTGTATGAATAACAAACATTTATTATCATTTTTTTTGTAAGACTAAATGATTGTTCTCATACCATGTTTTCTTGACACTCCAATTGTTGAATTCGTTATATCCATTCATGTGTATGAATAATATTCCCTCCGCATTTGAAATAACTTTATGAATATCAACATGATTTTTTTTTTCCATCACTATGCTTATTCTGTACTCCTCTCACAGGGGTCCCCACAATGTAGCACCATGTCATCATCTCTCATACCATAACTTGTGGATGCTTTGACACTTGCATTCCTATCATAATATCAAATAATGTGACTACATCACTTATATTTGGTATAATATCTCCTCACATTCCTTTCCATATGGACCAATAGTACAGGCATCACTTCATCAATAAATCTTGAGGTTGAAAGTACACTATTGCTAGGGCATGACCCGACCAACATTTAATTAATATAGCACCCTCTCACAACAAAACATTTTGTGATAGGATAATCACATGGTCAAATTTTTTGTTAGGACTAAGGTAGTAATTTAAAAATATAAGGACACTAGACATCCAATATCACTCATTCAAAGTGCATATTTGAAATATATCAAGATTATCAGTTTTGTACAAAGGCACACTCACAAATTGAGATCTCTGGTTTATAATTGTTCCCTAGCCTCTAAAATTATTCATCCCTTTCCTTGTAAAGTTCCCAAAAAATTGTAGAATTACCCATCAACATGGCCACCTTTACTAAATACACTAAGTTTTCCTCCAAGGTTCCATGGTACTACAAACAAGATATAACAAACAAATAATTCCTATCAAGTAAACCACACATAAGCTCAAATCATGGAAATGATGGTTTGGAAAGACAAGGAGGAATGTAAAGAAGAGAAAAGCCAAACATGTTATTGGAGTTGAAAACAAGATTAGGGAGATTATAATGTCACATCAGGCCAAGAGTTACACCCTCATATTCATAAAAGATGGATATGAGGACCCGCATGCCTTAACTTCAAAGCCTAAACCCTTTCTTTAGAGAGTGAGTTACAAGATTAGGTTGTAATTAATCTATGTTGGGGGAAAATGACTTGAACTAGGGCATGCAACACTCTATAAAAGAGTGTATTTACACTTGATAAATCTCTTGGTATAACCACATAGGGAGAGAAAACCATGATTTCTAGGCCTCAAGTACTTATAAGCAATCATCCACTTAATCACATCTATATAATTGATAGATTGAATAAGTGTCATGTAACTTACTCTTGAATTCCCCTCATCATAGGTTTCTAACCTAGCACCAAATATGCTTTATAGCTTAACACACCCATATCACTTAGCACTAAATACAATTTAGAGGTTAACACACTCATCAATGCTCACACTTTCATCACCTTATATTTAAAGTTATGCAACCAATGTTTTGATATGACCGGTAACTACTTAAAATAGGTTTTGGCCAATATCGAGTCACAAGTGTGTGTTTTATTATGATATGATATAAGCTAAAACATATAAGTCACTTTATTACCTAAATTATCTTGTAATATTTCCTAATTAGATTTTAACTAGTTGGAATATTAAATTTTCCTTTCATTCATAACTTAGATGAATAAGTGGGTAGGGAAACGCTTAAATATCTTTAGTAGAATAAAACCACTTCTAGTGCAAAGGTGGATCAGTGTAGCTAGCTGAAATAAAGCAACCCTTAGTGTGAATGGGGTCAATGCATGTGGATGGGGTCAAGGTTGACGAAATCAACAATGCTGCCATGGAGAGAGTGGAGATAGTGGAGGAAAACGAAGTTATGGTAGAGGAGTGTATGCATGGGAGTAGCATATTTAATGATTAGGACTAAGGTTGAGGAAGGTCACCAAGCATATAAGGAAGGGGATGGCAGCCATAGAAGGAATTTAGATTATTGTTTATGTCTTGTTTTTTTATGACTTTCTGAACGCTTCAACTATTTAGCAGAGTCTGTTGTGCTATTTATCACCAGGGTGTTTCCGGGCAGAAATCCCATCCTCATCCTTGAGGGACTTCAAGTGCCCACTCAAGAGAGTTACATTGAGCTTCATTCCACCATCCGGCATCAGGACAAGATTTAGCCATCTACCACAGCATAGTCTCCTTTAGAAAATGTGTTATTTGGCAGGGCATTTGCAGTGGAGGGTTGAGAGACCCATTTTGTGAGCTAGTTTCCTAGTGGAGGTAGAAGCCTTCCATTAGGGAGATATATTGAGAGGAGTTTCAGCTATTTTCTTGTCATATCAGCCACCTCCCTGCAATCATGGAGTTGCAGAGCATTATTTAGCCCCAGGGCTACATTTTTCACAGTGTGTATTTCCAAAAACCCTTTTTGGGTTGTCTTGGAATTGTGCTTGGGAGCTTATATGTCTATTCCTGACACTTTTTGAGCATTATATCAAAATATACATATATTTGTTTTTTCCATTTTCATTTATTCCCTCTTGGACTACGCATTCATAGCATTTTGGCATTTTATGTTTTAGCAATATTTCATATTTTGATGTATTGGATAATGGGAGGCTTGTTTGCCTAGCTTGAGTGACCTTTTCCTCAAGACATTGTACTTATTTTATGCTATTAAACATAATGGAATGGCTCTATGATTGTCTCATGTTTTGATGTATTGATATTCACTGCAATTTCCAATTTTATGTTCAATATTGCTACTTTTTCTGTTTTGGAATATTACAGAGGTATCAGAGCGTAATCTTGGCTCAGGCTGTGGGGAATTGCATCTATAACATCTATAGAAATGGAGGAAAGATAATTTCCAAAACTTCTTCTCTAGACCATGCAGAATATTTCCAAAGAAATCAAGGAGATGAGGTTAGAAAGACAGAATGAATCCCCTAGAGGGTTTCAACATGGAGAGAGTTCTGGCACCTCACATGATTGGTGTGAGCAACCAACATTACAGCCTTTTTCACAATGCTCCACCATGCCTACATTCCTAGTAATAGGAAATGAGGTGGGAGGACCACAAAAGGAGGAAACTCTTGGTGATTAGCATGAATCTCAATCTCAGAGGTTCAAGGAGCACCTGAACTTCCAAGAGTTTTGTCAGATCAAGTATAATATAAGACCCAAAAATCACAATAGAGGTGGAGGGTACATGCAGAACAATGATTTGCAGCATACTATGGGTAGATTCTTTTTGCCTTTTTTTAATGGGTCACCCAAGTGCACAACCAAGGCTTGGGTAGAGAAGTTGGATACCTACTTTCAGCTGAACCAAGTCTCAGAGGTCATGGCCATTAAGATAGCAACGATGCACCTTGAAGGTGAAGCATATGAGTGGTGGTTTCATGGTCTATCTACACTAGGGCATGCTAGTGTCACTGCTTATGAAAAATTTACTCGGATTTTGGTGGAAATATTTGACCGCAGAAATCTAGAAGCACATTTTGTTGATCTAGCTAAGCTCACTCAAACAGGAGATCCAGAGACTTATATATCTGAATTTCAAAAATGCTTAGTTATGGTGTCCGATCTATCTACAGCTAGGAGAGTATATATGTTTATTGATGGGCTAGAAGAGCCTTTTCATGGTTTGGTGAAATCCACAAGACCAACTACGATCCAAGAGGCTATTGAGAGGGCTGGAGGTTTGCATCATGCTTTGCCAAGGGAAAAGGCCTCATTACAAAAGAAGTTTTCTTGTCAAGCAAAGGGAAAATATGTGAAGTTTCCTCCCTCAAAGGAGAACCAAGAAAATTGATCTCTTGGTGATGATGTCTGGGCAGATCTAAGGAGGAGAAAAATTTGCTTCACTTTCCAAGAGCCATGGGCACCAGGGCACCGATGTGCTGTCGAGAAGGCACATTATATTGAGGTGTTCTCTAATGATGAATAAAAGGAATAAGAAGAATTAAATGAGGATATAATTTTTGTAACATCAAGAGGAGTTGGACCACCACCCGAAGGTGTGAAGGGAGCATTTTCTCTAACTGGAGGGACTCTTGTAGCTTTGCAGAGAGTTCCCAAGTATCTAACACTGAGGGTTAGAGACACTATTCAGGGACAAAGAGTGTTGGTGTTGATGGAAAATGGGTCTACCCACAACTTTATTGATGCTCAGTTAGTGCAGAGGAGAGGCATTCGCATAAATGATTTTGAGGGATTCTCAGTATTGGTTCCAGGAGCTAGAACCATGTAGTGTGTCAAGTATGTTATGGCACTGACTATCACTTTTGGGACTCACACATTGACATACCACTTCTTTGTGGTTGATATTATGAACACCAATGTGATATTGGGTGTTCATTGGCTGATCACTTTGGGGAAGGTCACCACGGATTGGGAGACCTTGGAGATGGAATGGACAAACAAGGGTAGCGGTAAGCACCAAAAGATCAAGGGCATGCACACCTTTCCACCCCAGATTGTATCAACACATAGGATGGAGGCTGATTTGTGCATAAGGGACATAGAGTGGGCAGTGGAACTGGGTATGTTAGAGGAAAGAGGCAAGGGTGCACGAGTACACCCAGATGTGCAGTCTATTCTAGACCATTATTCTATAGTATTTGGAGATATACCACTGGGGAGGCCACCTGATCGAGGATTGGAGCACACTATTGAGTTGGGTAAGGGGGTCCAAGAAGTTATCACCAAACCCTATAGGCATCCAAAAGCCTACAGGGATGATATTGAAAAAGCCATTCAAGAGCTCTTGAATTTGGGACATATACGACCCAACACCAGTCCTTTTGCTTCTTCTATGGTCTTGGTAAAGGAGAAGGATGGCACATTGAGGATGTGCATTGACTATAGAGCTTTGAACAAGAAAAAAATTAAGAATAGGTGCCTAATTCCCAGGATCGATGAGATTATGGATGAGATAGGGGGATTAAAGTAATTTTCAAATATTGATCTGAGCTCAAGGTACCATCAGATCAGGGTGAGGGATCAAGATATCCCCAAGACTGCATTTAAATGCCACTATGGCCACTTTGAGTTCTTGGTGATGCCCTTTGGGTTAACCAATGCTCTGACTACTTTTCAGTCTTGTATGAACCACATATTCCGTGGTCAACTGAGGAAGTTTGTGTTGGTTTTATTTGATGACATTCTTATTTACAGCCGCACATGGGAGGAGCATTTGCAACATATTGAGATAGTATTACGCATTCTTGAGGAGCAGAAATTCTATGCTAAGCTCTCCAAGTGTGAGTTTGGGCTCACATAGATTCTCTATTTGGGCCACATAATTGGAGTATATGGAGTGAGAGTTCATGAGGAGAATATCGGTACTATTCGAGATTGGCCTGAGCCAAATAATGTAACAAAAATTCGGGGGTTTGTAGGCATTTGTACCTACTACTGAAAGTTTGTCAAAGGGTTCTATCAACTAGCAGCACCACTTACATATTTGACCAAGAAGGGAGCCTTTTGTTGGACAGCTAAAATGCATAGAGCCTTTGATAGGCTCAAAGAGGTGATGAGCAGCTTCCCGGTGTTGGTATTACCAGATTTTAGCTAGCCCTTTGTACTGGAATGTGATGCTTCAGGGGAGGGAATTGGAGCAATCTTGATGCAGGGTAGTCACCCCATGGCTTTTGAGAGTCAGAAGTTGCTGCCTCATGAGAGGTTATACTCTATATATAATAAGGAAATGTTGGCTATCATGCATGCATTAGCCAAATTCCGGCAGTATTTAGTGGGCAACAGATTCTAAGTGAATATTGATCACAATAGTGTTCGGTTTTTCCTTGAGCAGAAGCAGCTGCAAAAGAGGCAACAAAAATGGGTTAGTAAGATCCAAGAATATGACTTTGACATTGAATATGTCAAGGGGAAGAGAAATGTGGTAGCATATTCCCTATCATAGAGACCAGCAACGTTGTCATTGATGAGTGTGGATACAGATTGGAAGGCCCAACTATTGGTGGAGTATTCCAAAGACCGCTTTGCATGTGAGATACTAGATGGACAGGTGACCGATGAGAGGTTTAGAGTGATGGATGAGATCATCTATTACCGAGACCAGATCTTATTGACTAGAGATTCTAGACTCAAGGAGAAGATTTTGCATGAAGCACATGTTCACCACTTTTCAGCCATCAAGGATTCACCAAGACATATTGGGCCATTCGGGAGAGATTCTCATGGAAGGGTCTCAAGGAGGATGTCGTCCAAAAAATCAAGGACTGCGTAATTTTCCAGCAGAACAAAGGAGAGAATAACCATCCTACAGAATTTTTGTAGCCACTCACTATTCTGGAAGGAAAATGGGAAAGTATCTCCATGGATTTCATCACCGGTCTACCTACAATACTGGGTAAGGATTGTAACTTTGTAGTTGTTGATAGACTAACAAAGTACTCACATTTCCTTGCTATCCCTGCATGATATATTGCTTCACAGGTGTCCGAGCTCTTCTTTAGAGATATCTTCAGACTCCATGGTCTTCCAAAGGCCATAGTCAGTGACGAGATAGTCGCTTCATGGGTGGATTTTGGCAGGAGCTTTTCTAGTTAGTGGGTACCGAGTTGACACTGAGTACTAGTTATCACCCTCAGGCCGATGGATAGAAAGAGATAGTAAACAAGTGGCTGGAAGGCTACTTGCGAAACTATGTTTCGAGGTAGTAAAGAGCATGGCTGTGCTAGCTCCACTTGGGAGAGTATTTCTACAACTCAACTTTTCATATGTCCATCGGCTTGTCTCCATTTCGGGATATTTATGGGTATGATGCTCTATCATTTGTTGATATGATGTTTGGAGCAAGAAAGGCTCCTAGAGTCAAGGAGTGGGTCCAAGAGAGTCAGGATATACTCCATGCTCTCAAGGAAAACATTTCTATAGCCTATAATCAACATAAGTTGTATGCAGACCGTGGTCGGACAGAGAGGTAGTTTGAGGTTGATGATTTAGTCTAGCTATGTCTTCAGCCTTACAGATACTCTACACTAAAGGAGAATGGGGTTGATAAACTTAAGCCCCGGTTTTATGGGCCATACAAGGTGATCCGTCGTGTTGGGGAGGTAGCCTATGAGTTGGAGCTCCCCACTGGGAGTAAGATCCATAACATTTTTCATGTCTCATGCCTCAAGAAGGCCATTGGAAAAAATGTGGTTGCCACCATGGATCACCCACCTATTGATGTTGAGGGCCATCTGTTTTTACAAATAGAAGCTATCTTGGACACTCGGGAGAGGCAACTAAGGAACAAGGTGATTAAAGAATATCTGATTCGATGGAGGAATCCACTAGATGAGGATGCCAGTTTGGAAGGAGAGAATATTTTGTAGCATCCATCTTTCCATTTTCTTGAGGACAAGCAACATCTGGGAGGGGAGGACTGTAATATTCCTAATTAGCTTTTAGCTAGTTGGAATATTAATTTTTTCTTTCCTTCATAACTTAGATGAATAAGTGGGTAGAGAGACCCTTAAATCTCTTTAGTAGGAATAAAACCACTTCTAGTGTGAAGGTGGATTAGTGTAGCTAGTTGAATTAAAGCAACCCTTAGTGTGAATGGGGTCAATGCATGTGGATGGGGTCAAGGTTGATCGAATCAACAATGCTGCCATGGAGAGAGTGGAAATAGTGGATGATAGCGTAGTTATGCTGGAGGAGTGTATGCATGGGAGTAACATCTTTAATGAGTGGGACCAAGGTCGAGGAAGCTCACCAAGCATATAAGGAAGGGGATGGAAGCCATAGAAGGCATTTGGATTATTGTTTATGTCTTGGTATTTTATGACTTTCTACATGCTTCAGCTGTTTAGAGGAGTCTGCTATGCTGTTTAGCATGAGGGTGTTTCCGGGTGGAAATCCAAGCCTCATCCTCGGGGGACTTCGAGTGCCCACTTAGGAGAGGTGCATCGAGCTTCATTCCACCATCCAGTATCAGGCCAAGATTTAGCCATCTACCATAGCGCAGTCTCCTTCAGAAACTACATTATTTTGCAGGGCAGTTGTAGTGGAGGGTTGAGAAACCTATTTTGTGAGCTAGTTTCATAGTGGAGGGAGCAGCCTTTCATTGGGGGGATCTATTGGGAAGAGTTTCAACTATTTTCTTGTCATATCAGCCACCTCCCTACAGTCATGGAGTTGCAGAGTGTTATTCAGCCCTAGGGATCCATTTTTCACAGTTTGTATTTGCGGAAACCCTTTCTGGGTTGTCTTGGAATTGTGCTTGGGAGCTTAGATCTCTATTCATGACACTTTTTGAGCATTATCAGCAAATATATATATTTCTATTTTCCAGCTGCAGTTATTCCCTCTTGGACTGTGTGGTCATAGTTTTCCAGCATTTTATGTATTAGTAGTATTTCATATTTTGATGTATTGGATCATGGGAGGCATGTTTGCCTAGCTTGAGTGACCTTTTCCTCAAGACATTGTACTTATTTTCTGCTATTAAATATAATGGAATGAATCTATGATTGTCTCATGTTTTGATGTATTGATATTTAATTGTAATTTCCAGTTTTATGTTTAATATTGGTGCTTTTAATTTTTTGGAATATTACAGAATACGTGTCTCATGACCTTGGTCTTATATTTCATTTACATGGATTTTTAGCCAAGGATGTTACATATACCACAGGCATATATAACTCATATGCAACCGACATGTATGCATGACCAAAACACTGCCCATCCAGTATAAGGGGGAACCATACTCTGAAACCACTATGTAACACACTCCTCCCACATTTATGCAAGCTAAGCGGTCCACTCGGGTAAACATGTGATGAGAGGCTCTATGATGTGACTCAACTCCCCATGTAAAATTAAGGAAGTGGAACCAAGAAAACTAAACCAATTTGAACTTCCATACAAGCTACAAAACCTTCAGGAGCCAACCAACCCTTCCAGGTGACCAACCCTTCAAGAAACTTGAAATTTTACTGATATCGACCCTCAACTGCTCCCATAAAAAGCCATGCATGTGATTAAGGCCTTCCAATCTCTCCCATAGCAAGGCATGCCAATGATTGTGGAATTTTTCATATAGTTATAAGCTAGCGACCCCAGATTCTGAGCCACTTTTTTAGGGCTAGGTCTCAGGCCACTTCCAAAAACTTCATGAAACCTTCAGAAATGACAAATAACATGGAAAAAAGGTTACTAATATCAAGAACTTGACTGGACCCCTACTATCCATGACAAAAATTTCGTCAAACATGTCACAAATATGAAATCTACAGGTCATAACATCAGATTGAGCACAAGGGTCTCATACTTATCTAATATTCATAAAGAAACATTGATTCCTTATCTCATTAGTTGCATTATCATCTATTAGGTAGTATTAATTTTTTATTCAATTTCTAATCAAAACATGCTAAGAACCATACATCAAGTCTCTTATAAAACATGCTCATAACCAACATATAACCAACAAAAATAGCAAGGATGCAACAACCATAATAACCACATATGAACCAGTACGTTTACACGTGAAATACTAAGGAGAAGGAACTTGTATTAATGAATTTATAAGCCAACTAGGTTTGTGACTTCCATGAACCACCCGACTATATTGGATGAAACAAGTGTTTCTTTCAGCCAAAAACCCCTGTGACATATTCCAAGCATGAATGTGGGACTCACAACAGAACCAATATAGGTTTCCTTAGGATTTACCATAATCCCCACCTAATTACTAGGCCCTAAACAAGCATGGATGCCTTCAGATATCTCCACCTATACCGTGAGGAATTTTCATCTCTCCTAGTCTCTATGATTTACTCAATATCCCGCCATTCATCGGTTGAGGATTCCTAGGTCTAATCATGATTCCACCCTTCAGGATTTACCATATATCCCGCCATTCACTAGTCAAGGATTACTTGACCTGATCAAGGGTACACACCTCTAGGCTTTACAATATATCCTTCCATTCATTGACCGAGGATTCCTAGGCCTCGGCAAGGTACACAAAATTTGGCTTTACCACAATCCAACCTTCTACAGTCCAAGGATTCCAAGGCCTTGTGTTCTTTATTTCACAAACCACCTCACTCAGTTTTGAAACCATCCAACAATATAGACTAAACAAATAAAAGAGAACCCAACAGACCATGGTTATTCATAAATAGAAAGGCAAGGCTGAATAACATTGTCACACTTGGAAAAAACCATGCCCATGACAACAAGAGAACTAAGAACACACATGCATAACCATGCATGCCAAAATTAGAAAGGAAATCATGCATGAAACTTGATACCTACAAGTAATCCCATTATACTCGCTTGATCCTGCTCTTCCTTACTTGATCTTTGCCCCCATTTTCCTTTTTTCTTTCTTTAATCCAATTTTAAAGTTCTCCAAGAAAAATTTAAGTGTCCAAGAGTGTGAGAGAAAAAGAATAGAGAGAAAGCTCCAATACTGAACTAAAAAAAGCTACAAACTTATCCTCAGAAGCCCTTTTATTTATGAGGCCTCCATTTTCATAATTTTCCATTATTTTTCCTTCATTTTCCTCCTCACATGCAACATGTGACCTTTCACCTTCCTTTTCTCCTAATTTCCATTATTTCCATAAAAATATTGCCAAAAATGCCATTTTTCCTTTCCAAAGCCTTTGTGTTTTCCGTTTCCAATTTCCTTAGAAATAATAAACCAAATGAATGCCGACACTAGGATGTTTTTCCCAACATTCAGCTTGGCATAAGTGTCTCATGACCTTGGTCTAATTATTTTTCCTTTATTAACTTTATTTACATGGAATTTTGACTAGGATTGTTACAAAAATACGACAAAAATATTAGGCATGTTATAAGATACTATAAATTAGCTACTAATAGTCATATATGCAAATTTTAGTCATCATTTAAAACCAATTAATGACCAAAGAAATATGACTAAATTTTAGTCATGTTATAAGATACAATAAATTAATAGTCATATATATGCAAAATTTAGTCATCATTTGTAATGACAAATTTATCATTTAAAGAAGTGATTTATCTTTTTTGGTAGTTTCATATTCATTATCATAGACCATGGATTTAATAGTTTATATTAATTTTATTTTCTTTCATTAATAATTATTATAAACAACTAATTTAGTCGTTGTATATTCAATTTTTTTGTTAATTATTAATCAATATAAACTACTAATTTAGTAGTTTTAGATTGATTTTATGTCTTCATTATTAATTAACATAAATTAATTAGTATGATTTTGTGGCTAAATTAAAAAAATGTTATACAATGTGCATATTCATTTAATATGATGACGCAAAGTTACATATGTTAATCACAATAATAAATAATATCAAGTACAACTATAAATAATTTCAACAACATAAATTATATTATATGAAATGTCAAGTATTACAATATTAGTTTTCGACTTAATACTTGTTAGACTACAATTTACACTTGAAATCATTGTTTCTACACTTCAAAACATTATCTTTGTGTTTCCAAGACATTGCAAGTGAATTCACCAACTCTAAAGACTTCACCATCAATATGTATATGTGTGTCTTGTGTGGTATATTTTCTTTAATGGTATCACAAAACCAGTTCTCCTCTCTCTCTTTTTGCATTTGTCTCTCCAATTTTATTATTCTCCTCTTTCTTCAATTCATGCATATTACCATCAATACTAAGTTACTCATTTGAAAATGAAAGAAGGTACAAAGTAGAGTATAGTACATGAAATATGGTTAACATTAAAATATAAACTAAAGTAGAGTATAGAGGATTTATAAGACATATACACCCTCATCAACAATGTCAATTCCATTTTTCCCCATAAAAGCAAGAAAAGCAAACAATTTTTCTTCAATGAGGTGATAGTGGCCACTATGTGTCTAGATGAACTTTATAAACAAAGAAAATAAAATGTCATAATAGAAAATAACACCTTAGGAACTTAGTATTCAATGTTAAGGAAAAACATAGGCACAATAATTCCAACTAAGTTACATGATAAAAATACTGGGTTGTAGATAACATGTGAAAACAAATGGAAATAAAAAGACAACATATAACAAATAATGTATAATAGTTGGCCGAAAATTTTCATCATAGAGGAAAAAAAATCTATAGTTACCTATACATGTGGGTGGGTAACATGCCCCAATATTCCATGATCATTAGATTCCAGAGGAAATAAACCTCCTACTAACATAAAGATCAATTAGTTGCATCTAGGCCTTGGCTCTCCTTTGGGAGTCCAAAAAATAAAAATAAGCCCATCCTTAATTAGCTATAGTCCATAGTATCCATTTCGCATGCTATCTCCACATACCCACCAAAAGTTTTAGATATGCCAAACAAATGGAATTTTGCAATTGTTTCTAAAACTATGTCATTTACACCCCCTTCCAATCTTTGTGATCAAATTTACCCACTTGATTTTCTTCTCTCATATTAATTTACATCACAAAAAATATCTATTTCAAAAACCAAGATAGCCCCAATATCTTCGGATCTTAACACTCATCCATATTTTCCACAAACCATAGGAATTAATACTCTCTTACGATCAACCTACTAGTATTAATATATATTTTTTCTTCTATCCAATATTGATGCAAATAAAGTGATCTTCTATTAGTTGGTCAACAAGTTTCCATTAAAAGTGAAAATTCCATCATTTTTCATGAAATGTCTCCATGCAACCTCTTATTGCTTGCCCTGAGAAAGTAACTCTTGCATTATTATATCAGAGAACATGTTTCATGTGCCATAGCAAATATGAATTGCAAGATATTATGAGTAATATAGAAAAAAAAATAAAGCTTTTATTACTAAAAATGTATAATGAATAAAAAGTGGTGGACACCATAACAGATCTGTAAAATTGAGCTCTAAAATTATTTAATTGCTTCACTCTTCTGACATAAGTTAGAAAAATCCTTGTAAACAATTCCTTCTTTCTGAGCCCAACTTTCAAGGGCTTGATGGGATGGAACAACAAGAGCTACACAATAAATATGGAATGGATCTACATGTAACATGATATTTTCCAAATAATGGCACACTACCAGAGCTACTTCCACATCCATAGAGGAAATGTATTGGGATGTGGCAGCTGAAAAAATACTAGATGACTTACAAAATTGAAATATTTTGGTAAGAATCATCAATACCTTTCTCAAATAGACATATTCCTCACTTTGAAGCTTAATTATGTCCTTTTCACAACTAATAATCTCAAGTCAATCATCGGGATGAAATCTCCTTATGTCACCAATACAGAACCATCACATTCCTCTCTCATCCACCTTATGCAATAAAAAAAAATGCAAGAGTTTAAACCATCTATATAATTATTATTATTTTCAAATAAGTTAAGCCCCAATGTTTAATCACCTTGTAGGACTCACTCGTTTTCTTTTTTCTTTTTTTTTAAATAGCCCAGAGTTACATGGGGATTGTTGGGAAAATACTGAGAGGGGGGGGGGGGGGTGAATCAGTATTTAGAGCTAACTGATAAAATTTTTACTTTCCTTTTCTCAAAACCCATACGCTACTTTACAGAACAAAACTAGCGTATATACGCGGATATCCTTAAGGAAACTCGCGTATGCTCAGAGCTCTTATTATGTATTTGATTCTTAAATCATTGCATCATTTATTCATCAGATGTTAAGCAGTAAGCATGTGCAGTAAAAACAAAATGAACCATCACACATAAGCAACACACATGAACACCAGGATTTAAGGTGGAAACCCAAGTCGAGAGAAAACCACCGCTGCCGTCGTCTCAACCTTCAATATTTATTATAAAGAAAACTTCTTACAACCATGTACTGGCGCAGACTCATACCAGCACGCAGGCACCCACCTGCAGAAGGCTACAACCTTCTCTCGTTTACCAGCCTCTCCTGGAAGGGAGCTACAACCCCCTGCTCTCATTTACCAACCTCTCCTGGAAGGGAGCTACTACCCCCTGCTCTCGTTTACCAGCTACTACTGGAAGGGAGCTACTACCCCCTTACTAAAGGCTTCAACCCTCAGTAGTACGGTCGACCACGTTTCATCAATTTTCAAACTGGATCAAACAGATTCAACACAACCCTTCACTTATCAACAAATATACTTCGCCCAATGCTTCAAACAGAACAGTGAAACCACTGTAACCAGAATATCAAAGATAACCCAGACTTCAGAATAGATATGCAGAAACATATTCAACCTTGAGCAATCATTAGTTCAGATACCATACGCGCATTTATTTAATCAGACCCGTGTATACATGCTCTTTTCATGAAAATAACCCGCATATACATCTGTGCATTTTTCAGAAAACCCTAACGGCCCATACGCACTTTTATTGAGTCAGATCCGCGTACACACGCGCTTTTCATGAAACGAACCTGCGTATAGATCTATAAAAGATAAACTTTTCAGAACAGATCAGATCTATGAACTTACCCAGATTTCTTCAATTTCTTTATCATATTTGTGCCAGGTCTTCATCACTTCTTTTTAGATCATCCTAGAGATTCATCATTTCTAGATCTAGAGATATTGAACCTTCATCAAATTCATAGGTGCATCATAGATTCAGATTTATCAATTAAGAACAGAGTTTAACCATGCAGATATACTTCAGAGTGAAGTATTCATTAATGCCCAGACACTTGCACACCTCTCTTGCACTATGATTTTCTTCTCCTTAAATAGATTTGGCCTTTATCAATACCATGAGTCAAAACCACTCAACCACTGATGGTATTCCTGGACGGGATCAAATAGATAATCAAGCGCTCAATACTTTGGGCCAATACCATGGTAATGCCCCCTGGTTTTATAAAAAAAGAGCGCAAATTGGCATACGCGACTTGGCATGTTCAGTTCCGCGTACATACGTGACTTCCCCTTAATAAAACCGCGTATGCCTTGTGACATACCTTGTTCAAAATTATTCTGGCACTTTCTGACTTCCTTTCTTCTGCTACTTCTGAACGGATCTGTAGATACATCAGATTTAGATCATTTCCATCAAGGACAACTTCATCAATCAGGTTCAATCAAAGTCAATACATTGTATCGCATTGCCAACAATATCCCCCTTAACTCATCAAGTAGCTTTCCATCAAGTTCAATAGGTTTCCATCAAGAACAACTTCATCAAATATGTTGCCATCAACTTTATCAAGTAGGTTTCCATCAAGGACAACACTCTGCATCATATTGCCAAAAATCTCCCCCTTTGGACTTGATGGCAACCATGATGGTGTTTTATCATCGCAACAGATAGATACATTGATTATAATCATTATGTAAGCACCGTGATATTCTCCCCCTATTCAAACACCATGATATTCTCCCCCTATTCAAACACCCTGATAAACAGCATGATACTACTCGCCCCCTATGACATCAAGGGCAAAGGGAAGATCAAAACCAAAACAAGGTTTTTCTTCTCATGTAGAAAGAAGAGCTCTGATGTGCATTGAAGTTACCATGCTCCCCCTGAGTTCATGCTGAATATTCAAAAATATTTTTCAATGAAGTACATGACTCGATAACCAAGGAATCATACTTACATCAAAGATACAACGAAGTGGATTTACATATATGACTCATGCACCTAACCTAGTGGGTTTACACAATTTGACTCAACTACCCAACCAAGTGGGTTTACAAATTTGACCGAGCCCTTTACATGACTGAATAGGTCATAGCCTTTTCATCAAATTACACATATAACTTTTTATAACCAATATCAAAAAGACCTCAAGAGAGATCATAATTCAGAATCATCATAATGCCAGCAATGCATTACATTCAGCAAGGCTAATGCTCCCCCTGAAACTGTGCATCCAATGCATCCTTTCCATATGAACAAAACTCCTCCTTAGCTTGTGCAACCTGAACACTTTCAAAAACCAATCATCAAGGCATATTTACCCAATATTAGAGAATGAAACAGAAATATAAGAGCTGAAACATCATCAGAGATACCAAACAGCACTGCAGCTATGTTGAAGAATGCTGACCCCAAGTGAAATTTCTCAGCATCTAACCATACGCAGTTTTATTTGTATAAACTCGCATATATACGCAACTGTCTTTCAATAAACCTACATATCCAATTTAATCTTCTGAATTTAAGCAATTCTAATTTTCTGCATGGTAGAGACTACTCCCAGCTTCTGTCTGAGATATTCGAACGCTTCCCTGGGCAGAGGTTTGGTTAGTATATCAGCAACTTGTTCTTTGGAGGGAACATACTCCAATTTCACCTTTTTTTCAAGAACTTGTTCACGTAAGAAGTGATACTTGATGGGAATGTGCTTGGTCTTGGAGTGCATAACAGGATTCTTTGAGATACTGATGGCACTTGTATTATCACACATAATGGAGATAGGAGGTGAAAATTTGATTTGAAAGTCTTGTAAGGTTTGCATCATCCAAAGAAGTTGAGTGCAACATGATGCGGCAGCCACATATTCTGCTTCTGCTGTAGATAAGGCAATAGAGTTTTGCTTCTTGCTGAACCAAGATACTAACCAGGGCCCCATATAGAATGCACCACCACTAGTGCTTTTCCGATCATCAACATTTCCAGCCCAATCTGCATCAGTGTAAGCATGAAGAGTGAGATCAGCATTCTTTGGATACCATATTCCAAAGTCTTGAGTTCCTTGTAGATATTTGAATATTCTTTTGACAGCCTGAAGGTGAGACTCTTTTGGATTAGCTTGGAATCGTCCAACAATCCCAACTGCATGCATAATGTATGGTCTAGTCCCAGTGAGATAAAGTAGGCTTCCTATCATAGATCTGTATTCTGGTTGATTCACCGTGGGAGAATCATCATGAGAACTGAGATTACATCCGGTTATCATTGGTGTACTTACAGGTTTGCACTCTTCCATGCCATACTTCTTCAGAATTTGCTTAAGGTATTTTTCTTGTGATAAGAATATGCCATCTATAGTTTGATGCACTTGCAAGCCAAGAAATAATGTTAGTTCCCCAAGTAAAGACATTTCAAATTCTTGCTGCATAACAGAAGAAAATTTCTGACTCATAGATTCTTCATTACTTCCAAAAATGATATCATCAACATATACAACCACAATCAATAGTTTATCATTTTCAGTTTTTGTGTATAAATTGCTATCACCAGACCCCTTTGAAAATCCTTGTTGATGAAGATATTTTTCAAGACGATAATACCATGCCCTTGGAGCTTGTTTGAGACCATATAGAGCCTTTTTAAGTCTACAAACAAGTTTTTCATCATTTCCCAAAATGAATCCTTCTGGTTGTTATATATAATGTTCTTCTTCTAGATCACCATTAAGAAACGCAGATTTAACATCCATTTGATAAACTTTGATTTTTTGGAAGCTTGAAAAAGCAAGAAACATTCTTATGGCTTCAAGTCTAGCTACAGGAGCAAAAGTTTCTTCAAAGTCTATACCTTCTTGTTGAGCATACCCCTTACAGACAAGTCTAGCTTTATTTCTTATACCCTCCCCATTCTCATTTAACTTGTTTTTGAATATCCATTTATTTCCAATGACATTTTTGTCATGAGGTCTTGGTACTAATTCCCAAGTGTGATTCTTTTCAATTTGATCAAGCTCTTCATTCATGGCTTGAATCCAACATTCATCTTTGCTAGCTTGATTGACATTGTGTGGCTCAATAGTGGATAGAAATGCCAGATAGCTAGAAGATCCCACAAGAGTCCTTCTTGTTTGTACACCTGATCCCTTATCTCCCAAATTTGAGATTCTGGATGATTCTTTTGAACATATCTGGATGGGGCTTTTTCAGATAAATCATCTTCAGGTTCTTCATTGGGTTCACTATCTATATCATTGCTATTTGATGTAGAAAGATATATGTCACCATCGTCTTCATTTGTTGTTTGTTTTTCTTCTTTTGGGGCTGCAGGAGACTCATAAATAGCAACATCAATACATTCAACAATCTTCCAAAGTCTTTTATTGTAACATTTATATGCTCTACTCCTAGAGGAGTAACCAAGAAGTATTCCTTCATCTGCTCTGGGTTCAAACTTGCCAAGTTTTTCATCATTATTTTTGATAAAACATCTGCTTCCAAAAACTCTAAAATGCTTCACAGTGGGAGGATTACCATACCAGAGTTCATATGGAGTTTTGTCACTATTTATATGAACATGTGCCTTGTTAAGAATATTTACCGTTGTATGAGCTGCTTCTCCCCAAAATGTGTCAGGTGTTCCGGAATCATCAAGCATAGCTCTAGCCATTTGTTGAACTGTTCTATTCATTCTTTCTGCTACGCCATTTTGTTGTGGAGTGTCGGCTACAGTAAACTATCTTTTTATGCCATGTTGTTCACAAAATTCAAGGAATTCATCTGAAGTATATTCTCCTCCTCGATCAGATCTAAGACACTTGATTTTTAGATCTAATTCATTTTCAACCAGAGCTTTGAAATTCTGAAATTTCTCAAATGCTTCATCTTTGTGTTTAAGCAACCCAATCCAAGACATTCTAGAGAAATCATCAATAAACAAGATATAGTATTATTCACCACGTGGTGACTTTTTCCTCACAGGTCCACATATATCAGTATGAATAAGTTCAAGAGGCTTACTTGATGATCCTTCCTTGGCATTAAACTATACTCTGGTTTGCTTACCAAATTGGCAAGATTTGCATATGATATTTTCGGGTGGAGTGATGTTGGGAAGATCACGGACAACTTTAAGTCTGCTTGATTTGTTGATCTGAGAGAAGCTTAGATGCCCCAACCTTCTATGCCATAGCCAGTTTTCTAAATATTTACTCAAGTAACATTGTTCTTTGCAGTTCTTCAATACATACAGGTTGCTTGGAGTCCTTTTTCCTTTTATAATTGTTTTACCTGTATCAAGATCACGTACCACACATTATTTTGAACTAAAGACAACTTCAGTTCCTTGATCACACATTTGAATTACACTTAACAGGTTATGCCTTAATCCATCCACATACATGACATCATTTGACTTCACCTTTTCTTTTAGAAACACAAACCCTTTTCCCTTAATCACAGCTGGAGAATGATTTCCAAATGTAACTTTCTTTTCCTTTTATAGAGCATTATATGCAAGAAGTTTGTTTTTGTCACCTGTCATGTGTCTTGAGCATCCACTATCAATGTACCATTGATTTTCTTCACCTTCTGCAAATAACACTATGCCACAATTTTCAACCCGCAATTCCTTCTTTTTCCATACTTTGGAGCTTGAAGGAACATGCTCTTTTGGCTGAACTTTTCTCCTGCATTTAGATTCTTCATGGCAAAATTTATTGCAACAAGCACATTCAACTTCATTTAGAAGAGGAGAAAAGTTGTTATAGGTATTCTTCTTTGTTTCAATATCAATCCTTTTCTTTCTTGCTTCTCTTGTCATGATGGTTTTATATGCAACACATTGAACAACTTTATGACCAAAATTGTGACACAAGAAACATTGTCCATTGAAGAAGAAATTTCTGCGATCATGAAATCTTCTACTTGAATTTACCTGTTGATTTTTGTTTCTTTGAAAGATATTCCTGTTGGTGTTCTTTGAATTGAGATGATCATGCTTTACCTGTAATGATTCTTTATTCCCTTGCTGAGTGGCAAAATGTTGTAAACCAGCTGTAGCTGCTTTTAGATAATTTGGTGCTGAAGCCTGAGAAGATTCTCCGGTATATCCAAGACCTGTCTTTATAAGAGGAGAATGTTGTACCTTGATAATCTCATCTAGGGTTTCAGATCCTTTAGCAAATCTAAGATTCAGAGTCTTTACTTTCTCAAATTATTTTCTTAGACTTACCACTTCACATTCTAATTTCTCATTGTGTTTCTTTGCTTCTTCAAACTGCTTTTCTAGAGTTTCTATGGTTATTTTCCTTTCTTCTAAGAGTATTTTACTTTCTTCTAAGCGTATTTTGAGTTGATTGTTTTCTTCAAGAAAATCATTGTCCTCTACAGCATCCAAAAAAGTATCCTTTTCTTCTCTAGATTCAAATTCCATGAGAAGTCTAAGATCTTGTTCACATTCTTCCTCACTATCAGATAACCCATCACTGTCTTCATGAGTATAGTAACTTTTTCTAGTGTTAAACTGATTCTTATTCCTTCTTGCTACTTCCTTCCCTTTTGCAGGTGTTTCTTTATGAGGACACTTAGCAGCATAATGACCAACTCTTCCACACTCAAAACATTTGAAAGGAATCTTACCTCTGAACCGTCCTGTGCCAAGTTGGAGTTTCTTTACAAAATTTACCTCATCTTCTTCTAGGATATATCCTGATCCTTCTGCTTCTTGTACTTCTTTCCCTTTTGTAGAAGCCCTGAAGACAACCTCTTTGACTTCAGATGCTCCTCCTCTTCCAATTTCATATGCAGTTAGTATGCCATGAAGTTGCACCACAGTAAGATTTTGAAGATCCTGTTTTTCTTCAAGAGCAGAAACTTTTGACTCAAATTTTTCCATTAGCGATCTTAAAATTTTCTCAACCAAAGTAGATTCGGTTATTGTTTCTCCCAGATTTCTCATACGATTTACAACATCATCAAGACATAAAAAGAAACTGGCAATATTCTCATCACTATGCATCTTTAAATTTTCATATTCAATTTTGAGAGTTTGAAGTTTTGCACTTTTTACCTTTGCATCACCTTCATAACTTAGAATGATTTTGTCCCATATCTCCTTTGCTGTATTTAGCTGCATAAATTTGACAAATTCTGATTCAGTTAGGCTTCCCGTTAGAGCATTAACTGCCTTTGCATTTGTTTCATAATTCTTCTTTTCAGTCGGATCTGTTGGCACTGCAGCTGGATATTGATATCTTCGTTCAAAAATGGCCCATACATCTGCTCCCATAGACTGAAGATAGGATCTCATTCTTATTTTCCAAAAGATTAAATTGCTTCCATTAAAGAGCGGAGGCCTGATAGATGATGTTCCATCTTGATTGCTCATCTTGCTTGATCTTCCTTCTAACGGCTAAGCTTTTTCAGAAGGACCTTCTCTGATACCAATTGTTGGGAAAATACTGAGAGGGGGGGGGGGTGAATCATTACTTAGAGCTAACTGATAAAAATTTTACTTTCCTTTTCTCAAAACCCATACGCTACTTTATAGAACAAAACTAGCGTATATACGCGGATATCCTTAAGGAAACTCGCGTATGCTTAGAGCTCTTATTATGTATTTGATTCTTAAATCATTGCATCATTTATTCATCAGATGTTAAGCAGTAAGAATGTGCAATAAAAATAGAATAAACCATCACACATAAGAAACACACATGAACACCAGGATTTAAGGTGGAAACCCAAGTCGGGAGAAAACCACCACTGCCGTCGCCTTAGTCTTCAATATTTATTATAAAGAAAACATCTTACAACCATGTACTGGCACAGACTCATACCAGCACGCAGGCACCCACTTGCAGAAGGCTACAACCTTCTCTCGTTTACCAACCTCTCCTGGAAGGGAGCTACAACCCCCTACTCTCGTTTACCAGCCTCTCCTGGAAGGGAGTTACTACCCCCTGATATTAGCACCAGCCTCTACTGGCAGAAAGCTTCCACTTTCATACTAAAGGCTTCAACCCTCAAATCCACTGTAGACCACGTTTCATCAATTTTCAAACTGGATCAAACAGCTTCAACACAACCCTTCACTTATCAACAAACACACTTTGCCCAATGCTTTAAACAGAACAGTGAAACCACTGTAACCATAATATTAGATATAACTTAGACTTCAGAATAGATATGCAGAAACACATTCAACCTTGAGAAACCATTAGTTCAGATACCATACACACTTTTGTTTAATCCGACCTGCGTATATACGCGCTTTTCATGAGACGAACCCGTGTATTCATCCTTGCATTTTTCAGACAACCCTAACTTCCCATACACGCTTTTATTTAATCAGATCCACGTATACATGCACTTTTCATGAAACGAACCTGCGTATAGATCTCTAAAAGATAAACTTTGTAGAATAGATCAGATCTATGAACTTACCCAGATTTCTTCAATTTCTTCATCAGAATTGTGCCAGGTCTTCATCACTTCTTTTCAGATCATCCTAGAGATTCATCATATTCAGATCTAGAGATCTTTAACCTTCATCATATTCATAGGTGCATCATAGATTCAGATCTATTACTTAAGAACAGAGTTCAACTATGCAGATATACCTCAGAGTGAAGTATTCATTAAAGCCCAGACACTTGCACACCTACTTCCACTAATATTTTCTTCTCCTTAAATAGATTTGGCCTTTATCAATACCATGAGTCAAAACCACTCAACCACTGATGGTATTCTTGGACGGGATAAAATAGATAATCAAGCGCTCAATACTTTGGGCCAATACCATGGTAATGCCCCCTGGTTTTATAAAAATAGAGCGCAAATTGGCATACGCGACTTGGCACGTTCATTTCCGCGTACATATGCGACTTCTCCTTAGTAAAACCACGTATGCCTTGTGACATACCTTGTTCAACATTATTCTCACACTTTCTGAATTCCTTTCTTCTGCTACTTCTGAGCGGATTTGTAGATACATCATATTTACATCATTTCCATCAAGGATAACTTCATCAAGCAGGTTCCATCAAAGTCAATACATTGTATCACATTGCCAACAATCTCCCCCTTAACTCATCAAGTAGGTTTCCATCAGGTTCAATAGGTTTCCATCAAGAACAACTTCATCAAATAGGTTGCCATCAACTTTATCAAGTAGGTTTCCATCAAGGACAACACTCTGCATCATATTGCCAACAGGGACCACCGATAACTCTCTCTCCATTAGGCATTGGTGTGGCGTCAAATACGCACCTCCTCCGCAATCAATAAACTGAAAATATAAACAAGAATATTTAGTACTAAATAAAATTAGAATAATATATTATTCTAAGATGATTGAAACCATCATAAGAAAGTCAATTTTAAGACAAATATGAGCTTCAGAAGGAAAAAAAGCAATAAGAAAAACATGCAAAGCATGTTAGAACATCCTGAAAAACTTCGTAGTGTATTTTAAAGCCATTATATGAGAAAGAATTACCATCATGTACATACCTCAATTAAGGAACATTAAAAATTATATGGATATTATTAATTCAATCCTTTCCAGAAATGGAAATGAAAACCATGAAGTAGGAAAATAAACTGAATCTTGATTTGAATAAGGTATATATGGAAAGGATAAGGTAGTTACATGCCCTTGATGAATAAAGAGAACAAGCCTCGTATATAACATTAATTGCATATGACCAAAGAAGGAAGTTGCACAGTTACCATGTCACATCTATGGACTTCACAATGAGAGGTTAGTTGTTGCTTTATGGTTCATGTTATGGAAACTTTCTAGGAATTTTTTAGCTAAAATAGTAGGGGCCATACATGAAAATGAAAATATATTATGATAATTATGTATTCCTCACCCTTGTAAATGATGACAACAAAAATTTTCTACTAAATGGGTGCATATTGAAGCCTTATGGGAAACCCATTATTTAGAAATACCGGAAAACGAACCTCATAGTTCTTCTAAGGCCAGATGTGATGATTTCCATTCCACATGATCCCTTTGGTGCAATTGTGCATCAAAACAAATTACTACACAAATATGGGCCCCATCCCCCATGGAATCCTAGTTAAAACTTTTTTTATTATAAAAAATTCTTTGTTGCACAAAATGAAGTCTAAGTCTCATCCAATCGGCTCAAATCAGTTAATTTTTTTTCACAGCACATCATTGAGTCCTTGAAGTCACTCTATGTAGTTTTTTTAATTCTTCCTTTCAACTTAATTATATAACCCTTCCTATGTCAAGTTAGAAAATATGAAAAATAAACTCTACCTATATCCCTATTTTAAAATAAATAAATGAAATACAAAATGCACTCATGTGAGTCCACTACATTGTTTTGTAGGTCATTTTATTATTATTTTATTGAGCTAGTACTTAAATTGGGTAAGATAATAACTACATGGAAGTGTATCTTTTTGAACCCATCAAATTATATAATTATTGTTATATTTCATTTCGTTTTTGTTGCCACAAGAGTAGAAAAAATACACGTTGTCTCAACTTAATCTAGAAATATTTCTCTATTTCCCTCGAAGCTCATATATTTACTCAATTTTTTATATTCCTATTAGGTAATTCCATCACTTTATCCATCAACCTAACAATTATTCCATTATTCCATCTAATTCTCATCTCCACCAACCTATCACTCATTTGATTATCTATTAACTTAAATAACATGATTCGGTTAATACATTAATTATGCCAACTTCCCTCCACTAAATGTTAGTAGAAAGTTGGCCAACCTTTTGTTCATTTTTTTTTTCCATTTACAACCATTGATTTTTCCTTAAAGGATGGATTTGGGAATAGGGCAGCCAATATCACTTACCTTGAATATTTACAAGCTTCTTTAAGTTTTAACCCTTTACATATGATCTTCTTCCTATATTCTCTCCAGATTTCTATGGCACGGGAAATTACAAGCATATAATGGAGTATAGGCACATTCCTATAGATTATTATTCTCATAGAACTCAACCAATAAGGAAAATATACTTTGGTCCAACAACTGTGTAGACTAGTTAGAGGAAGATATTTCCACCACATAGGAACTCAAAATTTTCAAGGAATATTCAAGGTCCTACCTTTCCTCCAAATATTTTCAATAAGCCCTTCATGAATGCAATATATAGAGCTTCATCAAATAAATCTTATCATTTAGTATGATGATGTTTGGGGAGAAACGGAAGAATCTGACAACAGGTGTTATAAACTTGATGTGTTGTTGAAAATTGTCCCTTTGAATGCAATTTTAGTGGTCAAATCCATGGGTATTTAAACAAGGGTAGTAATAAGCTTCCCTTCATAGAGAGAAGGAAGAAAAGAGAATTTGATATCATTCATATTGCTAAATAGAGAGAGAAACATGGTGAAAGTACCCAAGAACGAGCTTTGGCTCCCAAATATCAAAGATACATTGCGGAAAGAATTTTGGAATTTCCTTCTAAAATCCAACTTGAAAAAAGTGAAAATGACCTATCAGTTGATAATTTTACAGGTTCAGAAACAATGGAGAGAATTCTTAGCTAACATCCCAATCAATATGCATTGGAAACTACGCACAACTAATGAGTATCTGGTTGATTGGGAAGTGAAGGTTTAATTCCCTAGAACCTTATAGATGATGATTAAATGAAGCTAGTTGGAATTCTTGTTAAGAGTGGAGGTAATCCGCCTCCTACATCCAAGAAAAATTCAGAGTTAAAGAGAAATTCATTGATTGCACTGAGAGGAACTCTATAGCCCAGTATGGAAGAGATGTTGTAATGTCCTATCTTGTTATGTTATGTAACATTTGGAATCAGTTAAATTACTAAAAATATAGCTAATTATTAATTATTAATAATTAAACCAACCTAGATCTTAACGATGGATCTAGAAAGTGACAAGAGGGATCAAATTTCTTAAGGTGCAAACCTCGTTTAGAGTGAAAATATATTTTATCCCTCTTGGCGCTTGGTAGATCCAGAGCTAAGATGGATCTATGTTGGTAGATAATAAAGCATGAGCATGGGGTAAAACCATATGTTAATATGGTAGAAAGGATTTAAGGTTTTAAAGTTGAAAAGTAAAATTCATGCATAAAGTTACGTGAGGAAGACAATCTAAACATATTCAGGAGGCTGGTAAAATTCTTGCATGAGGTGACACACAAAATATAAACATAGAGAAAAAGAAGACTGGAGAAGATGAGGTTTTACATGAAAGTGTTCATGAAGGACAACTTGCTGACCTTTGATGCAAAAATGAAACAAATTCCTAGAGAAGTTGGAAATGAGAGTAATATCATTTCACATGACAATCATATAGTGGAAAATAGGCCACAACAAATATGGGAGAATGGGAACTTTTTGATTGCAAGGAAAATTGTAAAACTGTAAGTGAAGATGTTCATATTTTATGTTGAATGGAATCAAGGAGAATTTCTATCTTTCAGATATGTATCATTTTTGTTAATGGAAGAGAAAAGTATTTCATAATGAGGAAGGAATACATACTACAAATAATACGATGAACACAATTGATATAGAAGGAGAAGCTCCAGTTGTAGCTAAAACAAAATCTGTCAATATAGAGAATTTGTATCGAAATACCCACATTGAAGGATCATCAACAAGGATTGGAAATAACGTATCAAGATATTCCACTCCATTTAGAATCAAAATTTATTCATGGTGATGATGAATAAATTCCTGGGTGGATAGAGGAAAATAATCCTAAAGTGATTGACATTGAAACTGTAAGAGAAATAAAAACACAAAATATCATCAATGAACAAATAGCTAAACAAAATTGTCTTAATATTATAGGTGCATGAAAGGGTAAAGTTTAAAAATAAAACCCACAAATTATTTATCTCATAGATTCATTGGGCCTTGGTCAAGATGCATTCCAAAGGATAGTTCAACCTGCATTGAATGACAAATAATATAACAAAGGATTGAATGTAGAAGTTAAATGTGGGAATAATGATACCTTGAGATATGAAAAAGAGGAGTGCATTGAACAAATGGTGAATATGGATAGAGAAGGAGAATTGTTATAGAATAAGTTGGTTTAGCACAAGGTGAAAAAATACTAGACAAGTCATTTGATCCTTCAATGAAAGTATCCACGAAGAGGTTATAGTTCTTAGAAACTGATAACTATAAGGATGAGTTAGAATAAGTGAGCCCAAAATCATTGATATAGGGGGTTATGATTATATATATGGAAGTAGATTTAGCACAACCTTCTACCCTATGAAGTGAGCTTAGAAAAATAATTGGAAATACCAAGAAATAATTATTGAATTAATAAATATACAAATAAAAAAGACTCTCTTTCGGTCAGTATCTTAGAGACAACATATAAGGGCCCTAAAAAATGCTACAACATTAGGAACTAATATCATTCAACTAAAGCCAAAATGCAAAGATAAGGATGCAATAATTGTTGAATCAGTCAATGACAGTTTAAAATCCTTAATGTGGGACAACAACAGAAATTTTTAATAGTTACAACATATAATTACACCTTGAGAAGCCAACTATTGAATTTGAATTTGAATAGGAACTATGAATTAACAACCATGCAAGAATAACTCCAAAGAAGGAATACTTTTAATCCAACTTAGGAAAACCCCTACAAGTTAAAGGGTACATTTAAAAAGGCTTAAAAGAGATTTTGTAAAAAGAGAAAATTCTATAAAAAATGTCTCAAAATCTCCAAAAGAATAAGGCAAAATCATTGAATAGAAATTGGCTCAAGTTACCTAAGAAAAATATGAGAAAATAAATAAATTGAGGGGCACGACTTGGACAAGAGAAGAAACTATTAAGAAATTGGAGGACCATATAATTTGTTATTGAACAATGAAGTAATAAAATTTGAAACTATGAAATATATTCTAGATAAGAAAATTTTTAAATTGAATGATGCAACTGAAGTTATGGAAGATCAGTTTGATAGTAAACCTACTTTTTTTGAACCAACGTTAGAGACAAGACGTAACATAAGAGAAGTGAAATTGAATAGTTGAAAAATGGTTGCAGCTGAGAATTGAGTAACGGAAACAAACACAAGAAGCAGTAAACAATTGAGGTAAGTAAATTGGACAATTAAAGAAGCAATTGGAAGAGTATTCATCATGAAGTGCACTTGAGGCATCTTTAGTCATACCACAAATCCAAATTCAACAATTAAAAGTAGAGTTGAAAATGATATCAATACAAAATTGTTCAATAAAAAAAAGAAGATGAATGGATCAAATATTTGAGACTTAGAGGATGTGAAGCATCATCAATAGTATAAATACCTCAAACAACTTGTGAAATAGAAAAAACTAGTCTGGGAGTGACATCAATGAATCATAAACTTAATGGAGTAGTTCTAACATTCAAAGACCCATCCACAACAAGATCTTTTAGAATATAGAAAAGAAAAAGATGGACGAAGAGGGTCAACATGAACAAAAAGCTCCAATTATTTTTCCTCATGTTATCATGGGTTAACCTTTTGAAACCTCATGATTTATATATACTATTCAATATGAAAATACAACACTTCAAGAGTAGGTTGGATGCACTAATAGAAAAGCTCACTGGACAGGAATAGGATTGAGCTAAAAAAAATGGAAAAGAAAGAGAGAAGAGGAATGGATTGAACACCCATTAGGTGGTTGTTAAAAACCTATAAATACATTGGTTTTGTTGGGACTATTGAAGATTAATGGGGGGGATTATAACCCCCGTTTGTAGCAACTCATTTTCTATGTTTTTTTCTTTCCAAGAAATATCTTGTTTAGGACTAGTTATAGGAATTTAGTTCAAATCCACAGCAGGAGAAACAAAATATTTTTTAGAAGATTCATATGACTAAGTGTTTACCATGTTTCATGTTCTAGCCTCCATCTACTGTGTGCCTTCATTGCTTGTGCTCAATTCTATCAAGATTGATGTTGTTATGCTAAGCTAATTTTTTTCTAGTATTCTCATTCCATTAAGTTATTACACTTTGTCATGCTCCATTAAGTGACTACTCCATCTCTTTATTGACCAAAAATTACATAATGTACATAGAATTGTGCTATAAATGAGAAATAAATGCCTATAACTAACTGAAAACAGTAGGAAACTAATTTTAAAATTTCGAAATCATACAAGTCCATGACTAACACTCATATATATAGTCATTACCAGTAGTCCCCACAAGAACAAAATCCATCCTTAAAATGGTCAAACTGGTTTTCATACCTTACAATAATTTCTTGCTTCATGATCCTAGATATGAACATCGTTGGATTGTGACAGTCATCACAAACACGAAGGTTTTTTGTTATATGCATAATGCTTCCAAGGTTTGTATTGATAAGAGAAAAATATATGGGTAACTTTTCACTGCCACTACAAAAAATATTTTCCTTCTCTTCGTCCTCAACATTGTGTAGGGTAAAGGTTATGTTAGGTACATATTCTACCTCCTTCATATTCCCATCCAAAGTCTCCAAAATTTCATATATTTCATCTTTCTCAGCATGTCATTTGTATCATGTAAGGAAACAATGTACCTTTTTATTTAATTCAACATTCATGCATCCTGGTATCTTTTTCAATCTTTGGTATTTCATTAATTTTCTCACTTTTTCCACACCATCCCACCTGTCAACCATGGCATAGATGTTTTACATCAATACATTACATCCAACATTTTTAGGCTCTAATTCAGGGAATAATTCAACTACATTTTCTCCTAATTGAATATTATAGTGAATTTTATACACACCAAGAAAGGCTTCCAACACATTAGCACTTGGTTCTAATGGCATGATTTTTATGAATTCCTATACCTCATACAAAAATCAAACCTAACTAAGAAGGTCAATCATGCATGCATAATGATATACTCTAGGCATGATAGAGTAATCCAAATCCATACAATAAAATTATTTCCAACCCTTATCTGCAAGGTCTCAATGACTACATGTAGACAAAATATCAAGAAATGTAATATTGTTAAGATTCATCCTCATCATTTTTATTTTGGAAAAATTTTCCAAGGCATGTTCATGATAACCATGCATCCCATAACCAACAACTATTTAATTCCATGAAACTACGTCTCATTTAGACATCTCATAAAAAAATGGTGTTCCAGTTCTATTTTTCCACATTTGGCATACATATCTATGATATTAATCCCTACTGCAATATTAGACACAAATTTTGTTATAATAATATAACCATGGATCCACTTACCCTATTGCGCAACCGCTAACTAGGAAAAAGTTGGGAGAACATTCACCCTGGTGACGAAGTCAAGTTTAATTCTTGCCAGTTTCATTCATCTAAGTGACATGAAAGCTTCATTTTCATTACCATTGACCACATATCTAGTAATCATGGAATTCTAAGAGACCACATCCCTTTTAATAATTTTTTCAAATGAAACGAATGCAATATATATATATATATATATATATATATATTCCTACACTTTGTATACATATCAATGAGGGTAGTTCCAACAAAAAAATCTGATTCAAACCCACTTCTAGTTATGTAATCATGGATCCACAGGCCTTGTTTTAGAGCTCCTAAGTGGGTTCAATCCTAGATGAAACTCAACATCATAAACCAATTTGGCACCACATATTCCTTTCATATTTCATTAGACAGTCCCATAACTGTTTCAAGATGTCCATTCTTAGCATACCCATCAACCATGTCATTCCATGAGACAACATCTCGAGTACATATTTGTCAAAAATTTGTCATGTAATGTCAATACTCCTACATTTTGTATACATAAGTATAAGTGTGAATCCCATGAAAACATCCAACTAAAAACAACCTTTGGAAATACCTTCATGAATCTTCTTTCCCTCTTGCACAACTGAAAAACTAGCTCACGCTTTGAACAAAAAGGGGAACATGAAATTTTATGGTTGTACACCCGCTTGTTGCAATTGGTAGTATATTTTTAAGGCTTTCACACATGGACCATTCTTGGCATATCATCTAATCATTACATTTCAAAGAAACAAGTTAGGATTAGGCATTCGATAAAAACTTAGGAATTTGTTCTCCATATGGTTATGCATAGTATCGAGGTTCAGGAGTTTAAAAAATAATGATACGTCCTGCTCAAGAAAATTTGTTAAAATTAAGGAATGGACTCGCATCAATGAATTGCAGTTGGTAAATTCCTGCAATAGAGAAGTAAATCCGTGCCAATGTTGTTTTCCTATATTTTAATGCAAAATTTGTGCCAATGTTGTTTTCCTATATTTTATATTGTCATTGTTGGTATTGTGTGGGTTCCTTTTCTATAAACAAACTCAAAGTAAATTATTTGTCATGAATTTTTTCAATGATCTAGATGCTCCATTTTGAGGTAAGCACGATGTTCACAATAAATACACTTGTGAAAACTACTTGAGTTCCTTAAAAAACCCTTAAATATGCAAGATGAAAATCCATAAGATCCATGAACATTGAGACAAGTCAAAGTTCCATATGCATGAAGATTGTGTATTATAAACAAAAAATAAGTTCTTAAGTTAATTGAATTTAATTACCATCCCTTAAAATTTGAATTGCTTCAATTTCTTTCCATAATTCTACTAGGTCATCAAATAATGGCTCTAAATAAACATTAATTGTATCTAAGGCCACACTTTGTTTCCCTCGTATAATCAATGACAACATAAAAAAAAAATTGTTTGGTGCAATGATTAGTTTCATATTTTTTCACTACATCAATTTCCAAAATTTCAAGGAAATTCTTCATGGTATCATAGCAAGGAACAAAATAAATACCAACACAAGTTTATTAATACATCACAAGTGTGATACATCAAATAGGAGAACATTTGATCTGAGGAGCCACAACCTATAGGATATTTTCCAAGAATAAAAACACGAGATGGAGGTTATATTTCCATGCTTGGAATAGGCCGAGATTAGGTAGGGTGCTAGCCAAGTGGATAACGAGGACTAGTTCTAGGAAAATTGTTCATGTTCTAAAGGGTTTTTTCTCTGTTACAGGCCATTTCCATATTTTTTGCACAATAGGTAGGTCGAGTATTTGTCTTAGAGGGTCGAAAGGCCTAGAAGGGACCAGAAGAAGAGCTGAGAGACTTTGTAGAGCTATGTAGGAGTGAAGGACCTATAGTAGAGGAGAAACACAATATTTGTGGATGTTTAGAGGCTGAGTTGGAGGATCGGTGAACTTTGTTTAGGTTCCCTAACTAGAGGCCAAGGAATCTCAAAGGAACAACTCAGAACTATGACCTAATAAGGGAAAAAAAGTTTTCTAAAGAGTTATTTTTTTGTTTACCTTCCCTATTGAGATTGCTAGGTTGGTGTAGTTTTTGTGGCAGGAAGTTCTACAGTATACGAGTGTTATTATAAGTTTCCTTATTAAGCCCTAATTTAATCCTATTGTGAAGTATTGCAAGTCTATTAGTGGTAAAGTGTTGGAAAGCTCTATGGGGAGGTAGGATGGCCTATCAAGGAATAAGAGAAAATCATTGTTTATAGGGAGCCTTTAACTTCGTCTCTTATAATTGGAGGATCACGACAGTATTGGAGGATAATGGGGTGGAAGATTTTATCAAAAACATAATTCTACTACCACAAGATCCCCCACAGTTGGCCCAAAATAATAATAATGATATCAAGTTCAGGAGAATTATTATAGAAGGGGTCAGAGATCATATAGGTCCTCATATCCATGAGAAGAAGACAACATATGATATTTTTAAATCCATATTACAATTATATCATAGTACCAGTGATACCAGGAAGCTTTCTCTCAAAGAGAAGCTAAAGAGTATATGTATGAGCAAGGATGAGCCCATCATCACGTGTTTTCCAAAGTTATGTTAGGTACACGATGAGCTAGGTGATGTGGGTGTGATTGTACTACAGAGCGACCTTGTGAGTTTTTATCTTCTAGAAATTCACAAGTCTTGGTATGGTTTCCAAGATGTAGTAAGTGTCAGAAATTTTCCCAGTTGGGAAAGGTTGTGGAATGATTGTGTTTAGGAAGAGTTTTGGAGAGGAACCAAAGATAGTAAATTGATGAAATAAGAGGATGATGATAAATTTTCCCCATTAGGAATGAGCATTAATGGAATGGGAAAGGAGGGTGAAGGAGTTGTGGAGTCCAGACATAAGAGAAACAATAAGGATATAAGTAAGATCAAGTGCTTCCATTTATATGAGTTTGAACATTATGCCACTAAGTGTCCTAAGAAAAAGAAGTAGTCTAGTAAGGATCATGTAACTACATCAGTGGAGGTAGATTATTTTTCTGCCCAGTTCGAGAAGGGTTTCTCATTGATTTCTTGCATGGAAAGCTCAACAGATAGTGGTGAATGGTTATTGATTCAAGAGATTCCTTCCAAATGAGCCAGAATAAGAAGATTTTTAGCCACCTAAAGGAGAAATACATGAAATTTTAGATTGAGCTAGGAGATGATGGTCAATATGAAGCTAGTGGAGTTGGAACTGTCATTTTTCTTAAGGATTCAGGTAATTCTCTTCATCTCAAACATGTCCTCTATGTTCCAGAATTAAAGAAAAATATTAATGTGGTAGTAAGGGTTATGATGTAATATTAAGTAGAGGTAAGTCTTACGTCCAACACTTATATTTTGGATGTAAGAAGTAGATAGGTGTGAGGATGAAGAATCTCTACAAGTTACAGGTAAATACAAGAACAATATTGAACAACAAGTTAGGAAAATTGAAAAAGAGAGAAATGATAGTTGAGTGAGAGTAGGACATAGCTCTCAATATGGAGCCTCAACCAATATCACAGTTTGAGTCTAAGCTAATTGGAAATTGGGATGACTAGCTGGATGATGAGGACTATAGCCCAAGGTGAGTGGAGGAAACCACTTATTTATAGACTCCTAGTATGGGGAGAGTTAGAGAAAAGTGGGACCAATATTTGTTTAAGTGAGATCGAGAGAGAGTTGGATCGTACAATATCACCTTTAACTAGAGGAATCAACCAAAGAGGTACACAGAGTACATGGCACTTATGACTAAAGTGATAGACTTGTAGCACATGGTGGGAAAGAACAATTCTTCATATTATGTTTCATAAAATAAAATAGGGAAGTCTTCTAGTTCAAAGGGAGAAGTTGTAGCAGTCGAGAGCATGGGTTGGAGATAGATATAGGTGGACGAGGTTCTTCCAGAAGCACCTTCCTCACTAAAAGGGAGTGTTGAAAATAGTAGTGAGCAAGGTGTTTTTTGACTTGTGCCTTAGTCAAAGAGGCCACAAGCATTCCTTATTTAACATGCACAAGCTTGTATAAATTATGAAGAGTTCATGAAGCAGTTTAATTCATGTGAGTAGTTGGAGGCTCAGTTATTTGTATCCTAGTGAGAGTTAGATGTATCAATGGTTTTTTGTGGCTAGCAAGAGTTATACGAGTTAGTTAGACTTAGTTAACTAGTAAATCACAAGATGGAGTTCCAAAAATAAACTTGCCAGATTTAGATGGGTTGAATTGCTTATAAAGAGGTCAAAAGGAAAAATTGTAATCATTGTTTTTTGTGAACACAGGGTTGTGAGACAAGAAAACAATGACAATGAGTTTTGTGTGTGAGCTAGCAAAGCTAGGAAGAGCGAGAAGAATTTTCCTATATGTAGTGTTTATCATAGGAAATTCTTTTTGGTATGTGCTAGAAAATAGGAGGAAATTTCTAGGGCCAGTGCAAGGATTAGGAGCTACGGATGGGGTTCTTACAAGCAGGGTTTTGAGACAAGTATTGGCAAATGAGAAAAATCTTGTTTTCTAGAGAAACAATATTCCTTGTAATAGTTCAATTTTTCTCAAACTTTGTCAATACAGTTTCTACAACTAGTAGAGCGTTTTCCTAGCTGGGCTCCCTAGAAAATTTTGTGTTTTTGCTATCATGTGACTGTGTTTTATTTCAATTCTATTATGTTGCAAATTGGTAGAGAAATTGTGTGTCTTGGTGCAATGATTAGTTTCATATTTTTCACTATTGCAGTTGCAAAATTTTCAAGGAAATTTTACACTCTTCGACTATATCATTGTTTCAACCTACCACTCTTTGTCTCTTTAAAGCTTTGTTTTCTAGTGAAAGATTATTTGTGATGTCCTAACTGAAATTTGAAAGTTTATGTTTTGGCTCAAAATTCATTTGCACACTTGAGGAGTTTTGCATCATCTTCATAGGTGAGGCACCATTAGTAGAAGAATCATATTTGAATTTTATTCCATCCAATGACCCTATGTCTCCTTTCTGTCATTCTATTATCCTTAAAGAGTTGGTATTATTGTTACTTGAAAATCTACATAAAACTTCACCTCGTTTATTATTATTCCTTAAATAATTCTCCAAACCTTTTCACACACACTCAATTTTAACATATAATATTTTTTTATCACCAATATTGTTCTTCTGTCGAATATTTTTCCTCTTCCTCTCATGTATACTACTCATCAATTCAGTTTTTTTTTGTTTCCTCCACTGATAATTTTGACATTTTTCCTTGCTTGGTTTTTAAGATGTAGCAGCATTCTTTCCATCCCTTAGTTTCAAATTATACATGTTGAACAATATTCTCTTCAAAAAATATTGTTATATATTTTCCCTAAAATTCGCTTGTCTCAAGACTGGCCTTTCTCTTTGTTTGACCTAAGAGAAAACCCTCATTAACATAATACTTACCATTGTCATTTGTATTTAAAATATTTCTTTGGATTTGTAAATTTTATTTCCTCCATTGCATATAGGTACTCTTGTTTGCTTTCTTCCATTTAATTTTCCTCATTTTTTTCACATCAATTTCATCCTGAAGAATATTTTCACTTCCTACTGTAACTTTTGCAAAATATAGAGCATCTAGAAACTTTGATTTCCTTTTGAATTCCCCTTTTCTCTTTTCTTTCCTTTCCCCTAATTCTTGTTGTCCAAATATTCTAGTATGATTGACATGTGAGTTTATTGAAATCATATCACACAATTTATTGTCCCTTTATTTAGTTCTGCTAGTATCTAAAGTCTCCATGCTCATCCCTGATTTTGAAAATTGATCTACATGCATCTTTGTTTTCCTTGTTTCTAGATGAAGCGTTCTTGTTTCAGAACGTTCCTAAAATTTCAAAATATCCATATTAAATTTATTGGATCCATCTTTAATATAAATTAAGCCCCTTCCATATTGAAAACCTTTCTAGATTTGGAATTTCCTACATGAAACAAAACTACTTTGGGTTTCTAAGAACTTCATTTCTATATTAATGTCACACTTCTCAATATTGGGAACATCAACACACTCGTTACTTCTACTTTCTTCAAGTGGCTTTGTCCTTGTGTCAACTAAATTTCCATGCATGTTTTGCATGGTGATTTGAACCTAATCTTCGTGACTAAAATCATTCTGATTTTCATGAACCCTGTAATCAAAATTATTTTTATCACTGATTTTTTAGAAGATCTCTCTATTTTAGTTGCTTTACTAATATGGAATTTTATTTCATCCACGCACATTGTCAACTCACTTGAATTTCGACCAACTCCATTTTCCTCTTCTAGTTTTCCAAGTAAATTTTGAACATCAAGGGGGAAGTAACATGTCAATTAATCAATAGGAGATTGATCTTTTGGATTTCTAGGAACTCATGCTCGTCTTCAATGTTCTTTTGATTTGTAGTTCCTCCTCCATAACCAACCTCTTCGTTAAGGCATGACTACTCCCCTCCATGAGAGTTTAAATTGTGATATTCTAATCCACTAGATGCTACAATAGGCTCTATTTCATGTGAAACATATTTATTATGATTCGTATTCATCTTTTCAAAAAAAAATCTACAACTACCAACCATATGAAATTTTACATGCTCTAGTTTCCCATTGTTAGAAATTTTCCCAGATTGCAACCTTCTTAAACTAGTCTCTCTTTTTCTCCCTCCCTAACTCTGGAGTACCTCAGTTTCAATGTTTATTCTGTCTAATTCAGTATTTAAAGAATATGAATTATATTTCAAAGAATTTAATTTATTCTTTGGGACTTCATTCAAGTTTTCAAGGTCACCCCATATGGTGGACCTCACAATCCTACATATCGTACTACGCTTTCTAGTCATCTTATTTGCAAAAATTGAATTTCTTTTAGCAGACGATGAATCTTGGACTATCGATTTATTTTATATCAGTTCCATGACTTATGTTTCTAGTGCTTTGACCACTAATATCCCCATCAATGTTATTATTTGGAAACATGAGGATCAATGTAGAGTCTAATTTAGTAGCTTCTAAAGGTGATTGATATTTTAGACTTCCCTTGTTACTTCCATCTATTTGCATTTCTGTAGAACGCACTAAACTACTGGAATAGGTTGGTTATTCAATGGAAATATCTTTTGAACATGTTGATGAAGAAAATATCTTATATTTATTAGTATTAAACATATAAACTCCACCAATACTTGCGGGTACATATTCTTCTAAATTTGGAGAACTTGAATTTTTCCTGCACACACATTTTTTTGAGCTATTAATATTTTTCCACATGAATTATTTACAAACAATTGGTTTAACACGTGTTTCTAATGATATTTTTGCCAAAATTTCATCCTCTTGATTCATTGTTGTTTTCCCTTATAACAACCCATTTTTTGACACATATCATGAAAGAGTTGTCTCTCTAGTTTTTCAGCCATCACTTCTAAATCCTTGCTAGTTCCTGTAAGAACAGGCAAGGTGCTTCCTGCATAGAATGCATCCTTTTTTAGAGAAATCTTATTTGGGAAGTCATTTATTATTTAAAAATATTCAATGTTCCCCATATTACTTATTACTTTATTTGAGCTTATTTCTAAAGATATGTCATGGAAGATTTCTACCTTTTATTTTTCAACCAACTCTAAGTCCTTGCTAGTCTCTTATAGAACATGCTAAAATGCATGTGCATTGCATAGTTGATTTTCTCTAATCATCCCAACTTTCCTCTATTTTTTAATATCATACATGTCTATGGGTACTGCATTATATCCCTTATCTTATCTTGCATTCTCTTCTAGGAATTATTTTTGAATCTCATAATCCTCACCACATGTTGCATCACATACCTATTCCTCTCTAAAATTATTATTTGAGTTTTCTTGTGGAAATCTATCCTCTCTCACCCCAAATTGCGGAAATAAATATACTAAGTTCTGCTTAGATCCATCCATATTAGGCACAAATTGTACATCCTTCCCAACATCAACACCAATGCCAGGTTAGGTATCAAAAGAGGAACTGATTATCAAATGATACATAATGCTCAAACATGTCAAAATATTTCATGGTGCATATTAATATTGTGTACTTGCAATCTGAATAATAGTCATAAGGAATCACAACTTATGGTTTCATCCCCAATCGACTATAATCAACTTCATGGTCACATTCACCTGCATAGTTGACTTGTCAAATGCCTAAAACATCCTTTGCATTTTGTCTTCTCATAAGTAAATATGCCCCCATATAATTCTCTAATTAGTGGCCATTATAACTCATTAACATCAAAAATTTAAATTCTAAAACAAGGTGTCTCAGCCACTCCATAAATTATGCATTTCCAACGTCCTCCATTTCCCCCCTTTTGTCCGCTCACAAAGCAAGTGTGCCCGTGAGGTTGGTCTATACCCTACTTCATATCCAAATAATTCTCTACCAATTTCACCTTATTAAAATACTAACGAAAAAACCCCATAAATGGTTGTAGAAGCTTCAATTACAGGGTGGATCATGGAACCAAAGCTACAACATAGAAATCCTTTCCCATATCATCCATTTTTAGTGCGATAAAACAAATTATGGAGAAATGGTTTTATTTTTCATAATACCTGAAAAATACCTGCCTGTGAATAAAGTGTGTCCAAGCATTGATGTGCCATTTATCCACTTCTATCACCTCACTCATGTGGACTAGGTTTAAATGGGATTCATTCTTCTTGAAAAAATTTCAAATTATACATGTAGCTCATCAATTATACTTCACCGTTTGTCATACCAAAGCCCACTTATGCTTATGAAGAACCTTATCTCATCTTAAATTTATTAATAATAATACTTTTTATAAACAAATCATAGTTGTTAGTAGTGTCATCATACTTTTTCTTTGTCTATGCAATGACTTATTTTCATATTTCAACCAGTTGTGCATAAATATGAAAAGCTTTTATCTTGTAAAATTTATTATAAAATAATATTTTAAAATTTGAAATCAATGGAATATATATATATATATATATATATATATATATAGATACACACATATATATATATATATATATATATATATATATATATATATATATATATATATATATATATATATATATATGTATATACTTATATAGCAATATTTCATATGTACATTGAAAAACATAGAGTTATAAAGGTGGAGAGTTTGGATCTCAAACACATTATAATAGTTAAAATTGGGAATATTTTTTTATATTCTAGCGTAGATCCATCTTAAGTAGGGATATATCAAGTGTTAATAAGGATTAAATTTCTTGAATTGCAAATTTCTTTTAGAGTGAAAAAAGATTTGGTCCCTCGAGATACTTGGTAAATCAAGAGTTAACATGGACATCATATATATGATGCAGGGGCATATGTAATTTTCACTATCCAAGAGATCAAAATCATTTACTAGAGAAGTTGGCTCTTGAATGAGTGGTTTGTAAGGTTAGGATTTATTCTAGATTGCCATGCAATTCTTTAAATTAGGCAATTTGTTGCAGTGGTTGTAAATTTGTTTAATTTTCCCTAAATTGGTATGTAGATCCTATATTCATGGATCTGAATCGAATTCTCATATAATCTTTATATTTTCTTTGATTTAATAAAAGCAGGGAAATGAGAGAGTGGTGTACGAGAGATCTTAATTTTATTTCCAAGAACCAATCCTTCTACAATAACTTCTTTTTTATACATATATTCTGCATGTAATCCTATAATTATCACCACAAGTGAGAGAAAACCATGATATATTTATATGAATTTTTGAGTTGTAGGAGGGAGGTAGAGCCTAGAGAAACTAGATTACAGAGCCATATATACAAGTCGAACTCACCAAAAATTAACCAATTTTCATTGCATCATAGTTTGTAATTTAACGAAACCATGGATTGTCAGTCAAAAAAATTCCATAACTAAATTTTCCCAGAGGTTTCCACCTAGGGGCTCTTAGTAGCCTCCCTTTCCATCGAGTTTGGCTACTCTTACCAGGCTCAGAAAGTGAAGTGGGACAACTTAGAGGAAAAGTGAAAATAGTTCATTGTAGTGTTGACAGTGGAACTTCGGTCCCACCTGGAGGGCTTACCCTTACGACCTTTGTAAGCATCCTTTCCCATTGCATCGGGATATACATAGAGCAACCTAGAACTATTAATCGTGGGTCCCACCCAGAGGGATCACCCTGATGGTCTTTGTAAGCAACCATTTTCTATTACAGCATGATATATATGAGGTTGGCTATATATATTAAGTGGAGGCTTAAGATGGCCTATTTTTATTATAGAATTTAGGACGGTCTCTTGTAGGCCCAATCATAAGCCATAAAAAGGTACGCAGAGATATTTCTACAGGAAAAAGAGAATTGAAGAAAATATATGTCCATAACTCACGTAGAGTTGCTTATCCATCTGATTCACCCCACTAGTAATGCATCAACCTCTGTGATTCTTAAATGGATTTCAATATATAAGGGTTTGAAGGAAGAACCAATTCTAGGAATCTTCTGTACATTTTGATCAAATCCTGGAAAATCTAAGTTAGATTTGCATCAATTGGTATCAGAGTTGACCATGCATCTGCTTCACGAATAGGAGGAATCATGCCACCTAGAGTTTATTGAGGAATTGGATGAAGAGTTGGAAGAGGAGAAATAAAAATACCCAATGCTAATATAGAGGTGTCGTGGGTGATGGAGTGATTGGATGAAATAATGGTTGCAATGGAGATTGGTTTGCAGAGAAAACTAGAAATGAGAGATGTGAGTTGAGAAGACAAAGAATATTCAGAAGAAGAAGAATTAGTACAAGAACTAGCATAAGCTAAGGTATTGAAAGGAGTTTTGGGATCTGTGATGAAACCCAAACTAGAATTGTCTTCTTATACAGGAAGCATGAATCCATAGGACCTTATTTATTGGATCACAAAGATGGATAAATTCTTTGAATATGAAGAAATGGATGAGGAGAATAAGTTTGAGTTCATTGTAATTAATTTAAAGGGTCATGAAACTCTCTAGTAGGACGGTGTACAAGAAAAGTGAAGGATAAATAACAAGCAGAGGATTAAAAGCTGGGACAAGTTGGTGGAGAAACTCAAAGGTGAGTTTTTCCAAAATATTACCAATTTACCTTGTTCAGGAGTATGTAGAACCTTAGGCAGAGAGCCATGACAGTTAGAGAGTACACAAAAGAATTATATAAAGTGAACATCAGGGCAGGATATGTAGAGGAGTCTATAGAGAAAACAACAAGATATATAAATGGGCTTAGATTGGACATACAATATGAGATTAGTGTAGTGCAACCTAAGATAGTAGAGGAGGCATATTAGTTGGCTTTGAAGGCGGAAGATAAAATTTCAAGGAAGAAAGTTGGCAGAGGTAAGAGTGTTACTAGAGGAAGAGGGAAAAAATAAATAGAGGAAGATCTACAACACCAAGGTATGGTTCCAGTAGTTCAATTTCACCAACACAACAAGAGGGAGAATCCAGAGGTCTAAGATCATTTTCCAGAGCATAAGGAATAGGCAGAAGAGAAACTTTTTGCTACATATGTGGTAAGCTTGGAAACATGGCATATGATTTTCCAAAAAATAGAGAAACATGACAAATAATTTTTTCATTTTCTATAATAGAGGCAGTGAAAGAAAAGGTGCAGGAAGCGAGGAACATGCCAGAGAAAGGAGAGGCCTTGATGATGAAAAATGAGTTTATAAAGAAAGAGAAAGAAGTTATCAATCCAGTCCAAAGAAGAGCCTTATTTCAAACAATTTGGAAATTTCAAGGGAAGTGTTGTAATGTGGTGATTGACAATGGTATTACTGACAACTTGGTGTCGATAGAGGTTGTAGAAAATTTAGAGTTGAAGAAGAAAAAGCATAAAACACCCTATAAGGTGTCTCGGATGCAGAAAGGACAACAAATTTTGGTGAATCAGTAGTGTGAGGTATAGCTTCATATTGCCAGCTACAAGGATAAGATTATGTCCGATGTGATATTGATGGACGTGTGTCATATTTTTCTAGGTAGTTCATGGAAGTTTGAAAGAGGAGTTGTACATGATGGAAAGAAGAATACCTATAAGTTTCAGAAGGATGGCATCAAACATACCTTGCTTCCATTACAAGAAGAAGGTACTTCTGGACCTAGTGATCCTAAATCTTTGTTGATGAGCAAGAAAGTTTTTTTACAATAGTTGAAGACAAAGGAGGCAAATGTTTATATTATTTGTAAACCTATAATATTTCCTACTTCCACTACTATATATGGATTTCCTTTATAGTTTCAATAATTGTTGGAGGAACACCATGACATTGTTGTGGATGATTTTCTAAGAGAACTACCACCTATAAGGAGTATCAACCATCATATTGATTTGATACCAGGAGATATTTTTCCCAATATATTTGTTTATCACATGAAACCTAATGAGCACGAGGAAGTCAGGAAGAAATTGCAGGAGTTGTTAGATAAAGAATTGATCTGAAAAAGTTTTAGTCCATGTGCAGTGCATACAATGTTGATCCCAAAGAAGGATGGTGGATGACACATTTTTACACACACTAGAGCTTTGAATAAGATCACAATCAGTTAGTCAAAGGAGGAACATCTCTGACACTTGATGAATTTCATCATAAACTTAAGAAAAATGAGTGAACTAATTGTGGAGACAATTAAGAAGAATCAAAAACCATTTCAGTGGACTTCTAAAGCTGAGAAGGGGTTCCATATGTTAAAGAAGAATATTACAGATTATCCATTCCTTGCAATTCTAGATTTTAATAAGCCTTTCCAAGTGATAAGTGATTCTAGCAATGATTTTATTGGAGAAGTACCTAGCCAGGAGGATATACCCGATGCTTATTATAGTGAGAAATTGAATGAGGCCAAAATGAAGTATACAACATATGAAAAGGAATTCTATGCTGTGGTTAAATCTCTTCACAAATGGAGGCATTATTTATTGTCCTCGGATTTTATTTTATATACTTATTATCATTATCTCCAATATATTATGCAATAACCTAAAATGAACCAAAAACAAATTAAGTGGGTATAGTAATTGCAAAGTTTTACATTTTTTTTAAAGAAAATTAGTGTATAGTCTAATAAAATTGCAGATTATTTGAGAAGGAGACACTTATTGTTGCAGGAAAATAAAATTTAGGTGCTGGGATTTGATTTTATGAAGGAATTGTATGAGAAGGACCCATATTTCAAAGATGCTTTTGAAGATTTCAAGAATACAGCTTCTCAAAATCGAAACCCATGGTTTGATTACATGATTCAAGGTGGATTACTCTTTAAGAACAACTGATTGCATATTCCAAATTGTTCCATGAGAGAGAATTTAAAAAAGGAAAAACAAAGTGGAGGCCTTGGAGGAAACTTTGGACAAGACAAGACTTATGATTTGTTGAACATACATTATTACTAGTCAAAGTTGAGGACTTACGTGATTTTTTTTTAAGGAAATGCAAAACCTGTTAATATGCCAAAAGGAGAAGCCAAAACACTGGACTTTATACCCCATTGTTGATTCTAGAGAGGCCCTGGGACTTGATGGTGTTGTGGTCCACAACAACCCTCATTCTTATTTAGTATTATCACTAATACTAAATAAGTGGGGACCCTTATTCAAAAATTTAAAAAATCGATTAGTGCTTGTATTTCCTTTTTCAATAAAACTTACTATCATAAAATTAGGAGAATATCCCTTAAAAAATCTAAAAACTTAAGTTTTATGATAGGATAGAATAAAATCATTCTTCAAATAAATATCGCATCGCAAAAAGGTAATGAATACATCCTTACAAGCAGAATTCTAAGATTATGAGATCACGATGCGAAACTATGCACTAAAAGAACATTCATCGCATCACATGCTTCAAATGTCATATCTTACACTAAAAAACCTTAAATCACCGATGTGCGATGACACATATCACAAATCGCGTTTCGCAGAAAAATACATTAACGGATGTTTATCATATGTTACGTTCTTGCGATTTTGTGATATTGCGATATAGCGATTTTTCAATATTGTAATATTGCGGTATTGGGATATTTCAATTCCACGAGATTGAGATCTGCAATATTGCAATTTTGCGATATTGTGAAGCAAATCGCAGATCGCCTTATTGCAGATCTTTAAGGCTCGTTTTACGAAAAATATTTTTCATAAACCAAGGCCTGGTTATGCGCTTTAATGTTAATCAATGAATTGGTTGTCAATCATTAATGAAATATGGTGTTTGTTATGATCGAAGAGCCATTTCGAAGAGCCATATGGTGTTTGTTATACATCTTCAGCATTTAAAACTTTCCCGTCACCTTTTTCTTGTCATTATTCTCACTTAATTAGTAAACTACAGGAGCGAAGAACAGAGAACCATACAAATTAGTATTCAGGGTATAATGGAAAAGAAAGACAAGGCTCTGAGTTCTGAAGACAAAGAAATGATGCCCTTGTATACAGACACCGCTTGTAACAAAGATGCTGGTATTACCACTTGGGAAGGCATGTATAATCTACTTGAGGAAGAGAACACCAGTGTAATGGAGGTTATAGCTACTGCAGGCTCACATGGATCTTCTGAGGCTTATATTACAGAATTATCTTGCTCATTCTTGCACCGGATAGCGGCGAGGCCTAAAATTCTTCCATACACGGACATGGTTAAATGGGTGCTGGACAGCACTGATATTACAAACAGACAGTTTAAGACTCAAGGTCAAGAACTCATCGGCTCATTTACTCCACAAGATTTGAGACTCATGTATCATTTGTCGAAGCCATAGGCGATTTATAACAAACAGTTCATGGAGAAGTTTGCCAAAGAAAATGAAAACCTATTAGAATGCACCAAGGACTGGTCAAGGAGAGATGAACCATTAAAAAAGGATAAACACGGTATGTATAGTACTGGTTCTCTCACTTCTCCATATTTCTTTGCTGCTGCTATGCTCTGTAGGCTTTTTGGAAAGCCAGACATTAATAAGTTTTCATATGAATGGCTACCATTATTGAATGCTGCTGTTAATGCAACTATTGTGGATTGTGCTAAGATATTATCTAACAACTTAGCCATGACCATTTTGAATTACCAGTCTAAAATAACTGTTTCTCAGAGAATTTATCCCCCTTTTTACTTATCTGCTTATGTGATGGATTCAATCTGTTATGTTTCCAATTTTCCTTTAATGGGTTGGAAATGGATGACTCAAGACCCCTTACCCATTCATATTTATCACAAAGAATTGTGGGATTCCAAGTTCATTCCCTATTTTTACAAGATTTTCCATGGAATCATGTTTCCCCTGTACAGAATGTTATATGATAAAGATGCTCCAAGGTTTTCTCCTGAAGCAGAAGTAGACATACTTCCTGTTACGAGATGGTTTGGAGAAGAACTGTTTACATATGTTAGGGTATTTGGAAGTTTTTCTTCCCCTCATGTCTTACCTTTGTATGTTCCTGATAAACTCATGTCTTACCTTTGTATGTTCCTGTATGCTTCCCCTCTCCTCAGCTAAATCTTCCCCCTCTCATTGTACAACAACCATCAGTCAAAACTGAGTTAGATAAGGAATGGGAGACATTCAATGATTTAATCAATATTGAAGGACAGAACACACAGACACCTGTGAGTAATGTACAGACAACAAAAAATATAGTCACAGGAATAACTAACAATGTCTCAGAAATAGAACATATTCCCATTACCCCATCCTCTGAACTTATGCTCAAAATAGAGGAAATTCCTCCTCTTGATGTATTTTATAGTCCACAACACAAGGCAGTGGTAAGAAGAAAAAGAAAGAAAAGAAAATTGGAAAATGTGCTCTCTCATGATGCAGAACAATTAGACATCCTATGGCAAGATCCTACCACTGATCCAACTGAAAATCTCACTAAATTATCTCAGATCACAGGAGCGTATGCCTCTGCATCCATTGATAAAGCATCTGAGGTACGACAATTATTTAATGATAAAGAAGATCAAGTACAGGTTTTGCAACAACAACTGCAACAAGCTAATGCCAATAATGAAGCACAGAAACAGCTTGAAAAATTACAGCAGGACTTCCAGCAAATGTAGATAGGGTATCATAACAGTTTGGCTGAAAAAGAGAAACAGCTACAGGTTATGCAAGAGATGCACAAGGATGATCCCAAGCTCACAGAATTCATCACAGAGTCTATTTCCTTAAATTATCAACTACTACAGCAACATGAAATATTATGCCAAAGAATATTACAGTGGCACTCTTATTGTGAAGAAAGTGATAAAATCACTAATCATGTCATAGAATTACGACATGATTATGATTTAACTGATAAAAGAGTCACTGACTATTTGGCTTGGCAAGAAACAGAGGAGGGGAAAAGAGCAGGTGCACCAATAATCAACACCAATCACGAAGAAATGCTCTTTAATAATTGGGATGCAGAAATAAGGAAAGCAGAGCAAGCGACAAAAGAAGCAACCACAGCAGCAAACAATATTATTGATTGTATAAATGAAAATTTGCACAAGGAAAATATGATCTTTGAAACAACTCCAGGGTATCTACCGAAAGCACAACAACTGCAGACATACTAGAAACAGAAGGCTTAAGAAAAGGTAGAATTGATTAAAATATTAACAAAGTTAAATTGGGATTCTTACTGGGTGTGTTTGGTAAAACCACACAACCAGTGCATGAATCTCAAATGTATCATCAATTCTGCTGAGAAGATGGCGCCAGCTCTTTCTGATTCCATTTTCACAGGACAGTTAAAGTCTGAAGTTAGCCAGCCTACTCTTCTCCAACAAATGTTGAACACTTGCAATTTCAAAGAACAGATTCATAAGTAGTTAGTTGTTAAGTTTTAATTTTAGATTTAGTATTAATTTTGCTTTTTTTTTTGCCTAAAAAGAGGATGGTCATTTAAACCATATCCTACATTTTTGTAATAAATTATTTTTAGATTTAGTTAGTAGTATTTAAACCCTTCTCATGCATTTAGAGAAGGGTCTTGAAATTTGTCAAAAACTTGTCCTCGGAACATGCACTTTTTCACCCTCCGAGGAGGTTTTAATGAATGAATGGAACAAGATTTATTGATATCTGCATTTAATATCTACTACTGATGTTGCACTTTTGTACTCTTAGTGGATGTTGGATTAGGAAGAGATAAGTCATTATTGCTTGAAGCTCATAAGTAGAACTAGTTATAAATGGTACTTTTATCTCTTAACTATTTTTGCCTCTGTGTTAAAGTGATATTTATGTTTAGTTGTTTATGTATTAATTCTTGAATTCTTGAGTTATCATTTGGCACTTTTGTACGGTGATAGCTATTTATTTATGCTTAATATATGAATAGCTTATTATGCGATATGTTTTTCACAACTGTTTCGTCTAACTTTTTATACGAAGTGGTTTATCTTTATTGAATTCTTTTCTTATAACAGTTGAATGATATTTATTACCAATTGTTACTTGAAATCATTTTTATATCGCATAAAAAAAAATTACATCCCGGGTTAGTTTAGAATTAGATATTTATGTTTTATTAGAATACAATTGCATGTTATAGATTAGAATTAGAATAAAAGCATTTCACTTAGGAACTTTTAGAAAGGAAATATCAATTCTCAACACACACACACATATTGGGAAACTGGTCCCATAATCCCCAGTTGGACCCACTATACCAAATAGAAAAGGAGCTTCCAACCAAGGTCCGGACCGGGTGGGTATCCCCCTTGTTCTAGACTCGATTTTCAGGGCTTCAACATATTTGGCGCTAGAAGGAGGGCCACGAACTATAAATGGCAATTAAGTCAAAATCTAAATGCCATTGTCAGAGTAAATTTCCCTCACCATCTCCCCCGACTTCTCCATCGCACTTAGAATCTTTAAATCTAGAGCCAGAAGTCGAAAGAACAACAACCACTACCACAAACCCTGAATTTTGAGAAGAATCTGCCATTGAACCTCTTCAAGTTGAATATTTGATTCATAAACTTCAGAGATTTTCAATATCACCTCAAATATCTGATAAATCTCAAGGCAGTGTGACTTCACAATATAACCCTACTCATCCTCTCACCAGATTACAGAGCTAAAAGTTTGGCATTCAGCCAACTGAGTTACCTTTACCTAAAAGGAAGAGAGCAAGGAAATCACCAAAAGGGTCTGATAGTGAGACTCTTTCATCATCATCATCCATCTCAACCTCTTCAACACGAAGTCAACCATCCACCCCTCCAATTTAGACTATTATCCGTCAGTCCACTGGAACTTCCACAGCTCCTTCTCAAACATCTGGAATCATAATATACTTATCTTCCCAACCGCAGGGATCATCTTCTACACTTTCCTCTGTTGGTAGTTCAGCGATGGCTCAATCTCCATGGAATAACCCAAGGGCAATCTTAATGCCTACACCCTTGAGTCAATTACCGACCCATCCTGAAAAAGGGTTGCCTAAGTTTAATCCTGAAGCAGGCATGCTAGCGGAAGAACATATCAATAACTTTATGTTGTCCATAAATATCAATGGAGTTACTAATGAAGATGTTTTTGTCTGAATTTTTCCCTATACTCTACAAGGAGCAGCTGGATCATGGTATTTCTCATTACCGTCTGGATCTATCACTAGTTGGGATATCTTCCAAGATCAATTTTTGACTAAGTTTGGTGATGACAGGTCTACAACGACACTGATCAATGACCTGTCTAATCTTAGGGCTGAGTCAAAAGAACCTATCAAAGATTTTAATTCACGTTTCAATAAACTGTTAAATAAAATTCCTACTGCTTCCAAGCCTAGCGAAGAAGTGCGAAGTGAATGGTACATCTTTGCTTTACCATCAAACATAGAAATCTTCGTTGATAGGGCTAACAAAACAACTTTAGCTGACAATATGAAGGAAGCAATAGCAGTAGATAAACGTATCATTTCTCTAGAAAAGAAAAATGCAATAGAAGAATGAAAATCCAAGAAGGTTACTTTTAAGGAAGACCCCAAGAAAAAACAATCAAAAGATCCATTCGATTTAGAAGGATTGCAGAAATTTCTGAAAACCATGTCCAACAAAATGGTTGACATTAAGAAACAAGTCGTAGAAACATCTTCTAAAAAGTCGTTCAAACCTTATAGAAGAAACCCTTCGATTGATTCAAAGCCGCCAAATGCTATCACAAGTGCTGAATCAGAAGAAGAAGAAGAGGAGATTGCTAATGAAGAAACTACCGATGAAGAAGAAGTTGTAGAAGTACAAGGTATGTGGGATTTCATCCTCCCAGATGAGGAAGATCAAGAAGCATCCCCGGTTAGCACTCAAAGTATAAATCAACTTGATCCTCCTCCACCTACTCCTAAGCCAAAGAGCGCAAGCTCAATGACTAAGGATAAAGTTTCACCCAAGAAAACGACATCTAAAGCAACTCAAACTAGCCCAGTCCAAACAGATTCATCAACTCCATCAAAAACATTGATTGTTTCAGATGAAATGGAGTATAATATCATAGAAGACATGAAGAATACTAGGGCTAACATCATTTTTTATGAATTGAGCAAGTTAAAAAACCAGCAAAAGGTACTTTTGAAAGAATTACATGCTGTACCAGAAAAACCTTTACCTGCACCTGTAATCTCTCAAGCTTCCAACGAGATGGGAAGACCTCTAACTAATGCGATTAGTAAAGTTTATCTAGAAAATATCGCTTTAATTAGAGGAAAGTCGAGATCTCATACTCCTCCATTTCTTCTTACTTATGAAGTTTTTAATAAAAAAATGCATAATTGTTTAGTGGATTCTGGAGCTTCATCTAATATTCTACCAAAATCAATATGTGCAAAGTTGAACATTCAATCGCAAAAATTTGCTGTGCGCATAGTTCAGCTAGATCGATCGCAAGTTGAAGTGATTGGTGAATTAAATCAAGTTACCATAAGGCTGCCATCTAATCCAAAGGTATGTCAAGTTATCGACATTTTAGTTGTAGATATTCCAGAATTTCATGGCTTAATTCTTAGTAGAGATTGATCAAAAAAACTTCATGGATACTTTGCAACTGATTGGTCGCACATGTGGCTTCCTTACAATGGTAAACCAAATCAGATAAAGGTTGAGCGAGAAAAACATCAGAAATACATAGTAACAGAACTGGAAGGAGAAAATGAACTAGTAGCATACAACAATAACATCATTGGAAACTACTCAGTTGATTCTTTCTTAGGAAATTTTAATGCTCATACTTCACCTTATTTAGAACATTCTGTTTTATCTCAAATAGAAAATTTTTCTCAAACAAATAGTTCTAAATGCATTAATTTTATAGATGCTCCTGTAAATAAATATTTATTTTGGAAGTTATTTTTTGACGGTTATAAGTCTAATGAAGGAGCAGGAGCAGGATGCGTGTTGATTAGTCTAGAGGGAAATAAAATTATGCTAACTTGCAGACTCGAGTTTGATTAGACCAATAATACTACAGAATATGAGGCTTTAGTCCAAGGATTATACAAAGCAATTAGACATCAAATATCTACAAGTTTTCAGATATTCTGAAATTGTAATCAGACAGGAACGCAATACTATACATTGTTTATCAGGTCATTTAAAGAATTATCAATCTTTAGTTCAAGATCTGACTGAACACTTTATAGCATTTAATATTTCATCAATCCCCAGAATCCAGAATGCTAGTGCAGACCTCCTAGCTAATGTAGCTTCCAAACTCATCCCTTCAGAAGACTATAGCCCTGATCGATTTTCAATCGAATTAATCTTTAGACCCTCGATTCCTGATAACATTACCAATTGGAGGATTTTCAACGATGATCTTGATATTGTAAGCTTCCTCACATCTGAAGGATCTTACACCAATCAGATAATTGATGAGGACCAACATGACAGACAATTGCAACATGATAGCACTAATAATGCTATGCTAAAGTCAGTAGTCAAGTTAGAAGACCTTTATGATTTTAAAGATCGATTCAAAATATATACCAATTCAAAACTGCAAAGTTCAACTTTGAAATATGAATTAGTAAATCTAGGAACTGATACTAAACCACAGAATATCAACCTAGGTCTTGGCCTAGCTCCTAAAGAAAAATTAGCGTATGTTCATCTTTTGAAACAATACAAAAGTGTCTTTGCTTAGAACTATGATGAACTCAAAAATTATGACACTTCTATCATCCAACATACTATCCCAATGATAAACGATGAGAAACTTGTCCAACAAAAGCTGAGAAAAATCCATCCCAATCTGGAAAATCAGATCAAATCTGAACTCAATAAGTTATTGAAATCCAAGATTATTTTTCCCGTTCGACATTCTAAATGGGTTTCCAATATGGTTCCCATTAGAAAGAAGAACGGAGACATTAGAATTTGCATTGACTTTCGAAATATTAACAAATCCTTCCAAAAAGATAATTTTCCTTTGCCTCCTATGGAGAAAATACTGCAGGCAGTTGCAGGATCAGAATTAATGTCTTTCTTAGATGGTTTCTCTGGCTACAACCAAGTGTTATTTCATCCTGATGATCAATTGAAAACCACATTCAGAACCAAATGGGGCACTTATGCATATCAAAATATACCTTTTGGTCTGATCAACGCTGGTGCCACATTTCAGAGAGCCATGGACATCGCTTTCAAGGGATTAGTTAACAAATCAGTGGTAATTTTCTTGGATGATATAACTGTATATTCTAAGAAACGAGGCAATCATATTAGAGATTTAAAAAAGATCTTCCAACATTGTCAAAGGTATGGAATTTCACTTAAACCAAAAAAATCCTTTTTTGCATTAAGTGAAGGAAAACTTCTTGGATTCATAGTATCAAAATCTAGAATTCATATTGATCTTGATAGAATCAAAGAGATTTCTGAAATACCCTTACCTCATAACAAGAAAGCTATGCAATCTTTCCTTGCCCAAATTAATTTTGTAAAGAGATTTGTGCCAGATTTTTCAAGAATTGTATCTCCTTTACAAGTAATGATTAAAAAGAACTCAAATTTCAAATGGGGCCAAGACGAATATGAAGCATTCAATCTGATCAAACAAGCAATTGTTAATGCTCCATCTTTAGCAACTCCAATTTTTTCCGATCCTTTTATTTTGTATACATTTGCCTCTGATAAATCATATGCTGCGATACTCACTCAAGCAAATCAAGACAAGGCAGAAACCCCAATTGCTTTCTTCAGTTCAAATTTACAGGGGGCTGAGTTGAATTATTCAGATGTAGAGAAACAAGCTTATGCCGTTTTCAAAGCAATTAAATATTTTAGACCCTTTCTACTTAAAACCCATACAAAAATCATAGTACCATTTCCAGCGGTAAGAAATCTCTTAGTACAGAAAGATGTGGGTGAGAAAAGAGCCAATTGGGTTATTGCCTTACAAGAATATGACGTAGAAATCAAACCAGCAAAGTATTGTAAGAGGTCAAGGCTTTTGCAAAATACTAGCTGGAGCATCGCTTATTTCTGAAAAACCATCTGCATAGATACAAATGTATGAGGTAAGCCTAAACGATGTTGAATCATTATATGCTGATATCATATTTTATTTAAAGAATGGATATGCTCCTCCAAATCTCGATTACACCAAGAAAAGAGCTCTAAGGTTGAAGGCTAAACAATATCAGCTTGTGAATGATGTTCTTTTTAGAATGAATTATGATTATGTTCTCCTTAGATGTCTTAAAAAATATGAAGCTGGAAAAGTCTTGCAGGAACTCCATGATGGACCAGCAGGCGGACATTATGCTGGAGATGCTATTGAACATAAAATCCTCCGTGCAGGCTATTATTCGCCCACACTATTCAAAGACTCACATAGCTACGTAAGGAAATGTCAGGTTTGTCAAACCGCTGTTGGAAGACAAAAGAAACCATCATTGCTGCTATAACCAGTCAACATTGAACAACCTTTTGATCAGTGGGGATTGGACATAATAGGTGAGATCGTTCCTCACTCTTCTAAACATCATAGATATATCCTTACAGCAATTGATTATTTTACTAAATGGGTAGAAGCAGTTCCTCTCAAGACAACTAATGCCAAGCATATCATCGAGTTCATAGATCAGTTCATAATCACCTGGTTTGGTTTACCTTCTTCTTTAATGTTTGATAATGCATCATATTTTTTTGGTAATGCTATGACTGAATTTGCACTAAAAAAAGGTTTCAAACTTAAATACTCTACCAATTATTATCCACAAGGGAATGGGTTAGTTGAATCTATAAATAAAAACTTAATCAGAATCATTAAATGAACCATTGATCAAAATCATAAAAATTGGCATAAGTCTTTAATATATGATTTATGGGTAGATCGAATAACGCAGAAAGCTTCGATTGGCACTTCTCCCTTATTTTTAGTTTATGGGAAAGAAGTGGTTCTTCCAACTCATCTAGCAATTCCTTCTTTGGCCTTAGTTCAATATATTGATGAAGCACCAACTTCTTCCTTATAATTAAGACAGCTGGAAATAATTAATCTAGAAGAAAAACGAGAACATGCCAAAATAACTCATGCTCATCACCAAGCATTAGTGAAAGTTTCTTTTGATTCAAACATGATATCCAAAAAATACTTTCAGGTCAGAGATCTAGTTTTAAAATGGGACAAGGCTCATGAGGAAAAAGGAAAACATACAAAATTTCAACGAATGTGGCTTGGTCCTTTCCAAATCGCAGAAATCATAGGTCCATCTACTTTTATGTTACAGGATTTAACAGGAAAAAGAGATTCTTTACCTGTTAACAGACAGAACCTCAAAAAATATTTTCCATAGGAGATCATTCTTCTATTTTGTATATTAGTTTTTATTATTTTCATAATAAAACCAGTTGTAAATGGTTACATTTGGAATTCAAGAAAAAGATACAAATTATCTTTTAGATTTTGTTTTTTCACTTGTATAAATAGAATTCTTCTAGAAAATTGATCATTATTATTGAAAGATACAGTTAAAAGCTTTAAATCTAGAAATGATTCTAGTTTCAACCTTGAAAATTTTGATAAAAACGACCTTTAGTGGGAAATTGTTTTATATCAGTCTAATGAAAAGTATCAATAACAAAATGAAGATTCTCTGTAGAAAAGTTCTTTCCAAAGAACTCTACCATTGTCGTCCAGAGCTATCTTAAGGAAACAATGACTTCCTCCCCACCTAGAAAATTACAATCTTCAGGGAATAATCCAATGATACACTTTAACTTAAAGAGTAAGAGGTCTCATCACGAGCCGACTTATCATGATCATAGATATTATAACTTGTTGACTTTGCTAATACTGCATACCACAACAGGGCAATGACTCAAGATTATTGCAATCAAAAGACAAGAGGTCTCATCACGAGCCAACTTGTTCAGCAAAGTTATAAATCAAGTGAATGGCACTGTCATAAATTGGCTACCAAACCAAGACATTGTTCTTTAAGGATAAAAGGAAAATGAAAGCAATAAGTGTGAATATGGATTTCTCTTTGAAAATTGTATATTTCTGTAAGTAGGATACAAGATCATTTTTGGATAACAGGTAACCCTATCGAGGCTATAAACGCATGCTGGCAGCAGTGGCTCTACCTATGACAAACGAGCATATTTAAAACTGATTTACAGAGAAGCATTTGTTTTTATCTCTATAAACCAAGTAGTGACTGATGTAGATACAAGAACTAGCTTGAGGAAGTAAATAGTCAAAGTTGAATATAGAAGAAATGAAATATCATTGATAGATAAAAGAATAATTTACTTTGTCTTTCTATAATAAAGTTTGATTTACTAAAAATTTTCTGTTTTAAAAATTTTAGAAAATTCAAAAAAAAATAGAGATAACTGGTTCTTCCAAGTGAATCACCAATTGTTGTGGCCTGCAACAACCCCCCTTCTTATTTAGTATTATCACTAATACTAAATAAGTGGGGACCCTTATTCAAAAATTTAAAAAATCGATTAGTGCTTGTATTTCCTTTTTCAATAAAACTTACTATCATAAACTTAGGAGAATATCCCTTAAAAAATCTAAAAACTTAAGTTTTATGATAGGATAGAATAAAATCATTCTTTAAAGAAATATCGCATCGCAAAAAGGTAATGAATACCTCCTTACAAGAGGAATTCTAAGATTGCGAGATCGCGTTGCGAAACTACGCACTAAAATAACATTCATCGCATCACATGCTTCAAATGTCATATCTTACACTAAAAAACCTTAAATCACTGATGTGTGATGACACATATCGCAAATCGCGTTTCGCAGAAAAATACATTAATAGATGTTTATCATATGTTACGTTCTTGCGATTTTGCGATATTGCGATATAGCGATTTTGCGATATTGTAATATTGCGGTATTGTGATATTGAAATTCCATGAGATTGCGATCTGCGATATTGCGATATTGCGAAGAAAATCGTAGATCACCTTATCGTAGATCTTTAAGGCTCATTGTACGAAAAAGATTTTTCATAAACAAAGGCCTGGTTATGCGCTTTAATGTTAATCAATGAATTGGTTGTCAATCATTAATGAAATATGGTGTTTGTTATGATCTAAGAGCCATTTCATGTAAGGTGGTATATTTTATACGTCTTCAGCATTTAAAAATTTCCCGTCACCTTTTTCTTGTCATTATTCTCACTTAATTCATAAACTGCGAGAGCGAAGAACAAAGAACTATACAAAGCAGTATTCAGGGTATAATGGAAAAGAAAGACGAGGCTCTGAGTTCTGAAGACAAAGAAATGACGCCCTTGTATACAGACACCGCCTGTAACAAATATGTTGGTATTACCACTTGGGAAGGCATGTATAATCTACTTGAGGAAGAGAACCCCAGAGTAATGGAGGTTACAGCTACTGCAGGCTCACATGGATCTTTTGAGGCTTCTATTACAGAATTATCTTGCTCATTCTTGCACCGGATAGTGGCGAGGCCTAAAATTCTTCCATACATGGACATGGTTAAATGGGTGCTGGACAGCACTGATATTACAAACAGACAATTTAAGACTCAAGGTCAAGAACTCATCGGCTCATTTACTCTGCAAGATTTGAGACTCATGTAACATTTGCTGGAGCCACAGGTGACTTATAACAAACAGTTCATGGAGAAGTTTTCCAAAGAAAATTAAAACCTGGAAGAATTCACCAAGGATTGGTCAAGGAGAGACGAACCATTAAAAAAGGATAAACACGGTATGTATAGTACTGGTTCTCTCACTTCTCCATATTGCTTTGCTGCTGCTATGCTCTGTAGGCTTTTTGGAAAGCCAGACATTAATAAGTTTTCATATGAATGGCTACCATTATTGTATGCTGCTATTAATGCTACTATTGTGGATTGGGCTAAGATATTATCTGACAACTTAGCCACGACCATTTTGAATTACCAGTCTAAAAGAATTGTTTCTCAGAGAATTTATCCCCCTTTTTACTTATCTGCTTGTGTGATGGATTAAATCTGTTATGTTTCCAAGTTTCCTTTAATGGGTTGGAAATGGAGGACTCAATACCCCTTACCCATTCATATTTATCACAAAGAATTGTGGGATTCCAAGTTCATTCCCTATTTTTACAAGATTTTCCATGGAATCATGTTGCCCCTGTACATAATATTATATGATAAAGATGCTCCAAGGTTTTCTCGTGAAGCAGAAGTAGACATACTTCCTTTTGCGAGATGGTTTGGAGAAGAACTTTTTGCATATGTAAGGGTGTTTGGAAGTTTTTCTTCCCCTCATGTCTTACCTTTGTATGTTCCTGATAAACTCATGGCACGAGAAATTGCTTATCAAACCTGCGGAGAAGGAGGTTTGACTAAAGACTTGAAGGACAAAAAGAAGGCTATCTGGCCACAATTTCCTGTGGCTTATGGGGCCTTTTCACTATTTGATGTTGGCCATGCATTCAAAGAAGTAAACAACATTACATTTTTACGTTTGTTCAAGTTTCCAAGAATACCATTCGACCCCTATGATATTGTTAAAAATTTCACTACTGCAGTCAAAATAAGAGTGTTTTCTAAAGAAGATAATCTTTTTGATGACATGTTCCAAGACAAAGGCACACTTAAAGAGGTTCTAGATTCGGCCCAAATACGATTTCCTCCAGCAGAATTTCAAGAGTTCAAGATATACAGGGAAAGGAGGTTAACTACTATCCCTTTGGATAAATTACGCTTGGAACCCATATGGGAACCAACTCCCAGTATTAGTCTCCGTGGAAGTTCAAGTACAGACAAATCTAAATCTGAGTCTGGGAGAGAAACCTCTAAACACTCTAACAGTTCTGATAATTACCATGATAAAAGTAAAGGGTCAGTAAGGGATACTGCCTAGTCAAAGGAGCTTCCACAACAATAGATTTTGACCTCTCCTCAGCTAAATATTCCCCCTCTCATTGTACAACAACCATCAGTCATAACTGAGTTAGATAAGGAATGGGAGACATTCAATGATTTAATCAATATTGAAGGACAGAACACACAGACACCTGTGAGTAATGTACAGACAACAAAAAATATAGTTACAGGAATAACTAGCAATGTCTCAGAAATGGAACATATTCCCATTATCCCATCCTCTGAACTTATGCTCAAAATAGAGGAAATTCCTCCTCTTGATGTATTTTATAGTCCACAACACAAGGCAGTGGTAAGAAGAAAAAGAAAGAAAAGAAAATTGGAAAATGTGCTCTCTCATGATGCAGAACAATTAGGCGTCCTATGGCAAGATCCTACCACTGATCCAACTGAAAATCTCACTAAATTATCTCAGATCACAGGAGCATATGCCTCTGCAGCCATTGATAAAGCATCTGAGGTATGAAAATTATTTAATGAGAAAGAAGATCAAGTACAGGTTTTGCAACAACAACTGCAACAAGCTAATGCCAATAATGAAGCACAGAAATAGCTTGAAAAATTACAGCAGGACTTCGAGCAAATGCAGATAGGGTATCATAACAGTTTGGCTGAAAAAGAGAAATAGCTACAGGTTATGCAAGAGATGCACAAGGATGATCCCAAGCTCACAGAATTCATCACAGAGTCTATTTCCTTAAATGATCAACTACTGCAGCAACAAGAAATATTATGCCAAAGAATATTACAGTGGAACTCTTATTGTGAAGAAAGTGATAAAATCACTAATCATGTCATAGAATTACAACATGATTATGATTTAAGTGATAAAAGAGTCACTGAATATTTGGCTTGGCAAGAAATAGAGGAGGGGAAAGGAGCAGGTGCACCAATAATCAACAACAATCACAAAGAAATTCTCTTTAACAATTGGGATGCACAAATAAGGAAAGCAGAGCAAGCAGAAGAAGAAGCAGCCACAACAGCAAACAATATTATTGATTGTATAAATGAAAATTTGCACAAGGCAAATCTGATCTCTGAAACTACTCCAGGGTATCTACCGAAAGCACAGCAATTGCATATAGACTGGAAACAGAAGGCTCAAGAAAAGGTAGAATCGATTAAAAGATTAACAAAGTTAAATTGGGATTCTTACTGGGCGTGTCTGGTAAAACCACACAGCTAGTGCATGAATCTCAAATGTATCATCAATTCTGCCGAGAAGATGGCGCCAGCTCTTGCCGATTCCATTTTCACAGGACAGTTAAAGTCTGAAGTCGGCCAGCCTACTCTTCTCCAACAAATGTTGAACACTTGCAATTTCAAAGAACAAATTCATAAGTAGTTAGTTGTTAAGTTTTAATTTTAGATTTAGTATTAATTTTGCTTTATTTTTTGCCTCAAAAGAGGACGGTCATTTAAATCGTATCCTACATTTTTGTAATAAATTATTTTTAGATTTAGTTAGTAGTATTTAAACCCTTCTCATGCATTTAGAGAAGGGTCATGAAATTTGTCAAAAACTTGTCCTCAGAACATGCACTTTTGCGCCCTCCGAGGAGGTTTTGATGAATGAATGGAACAAGATTTATTGATATTTACGTTTAATATCTACTACTGATGTTGCAATTTTGTACTCTTAGTGGATGTTGGATTAAGAAGAGATAAGTCATTATTGCTTGAAGCTCATAAGTAGAACTAGTTATAAATGGTACTTTTATCTCTTAACTATTCCTGCCTCTGTGTTAAAGTGATATTTATGTTCAGTTGTTTATGTATTAATTCTTGAATGTTTGAGCTATCATTTGGCACTTTTGTACGGTGATAGCTATTTATTTATGCTTAATATATGAATAGCTTATTATGCGATATGTTTTTCACAACTGTTTCGTCTAAATTTTTAGACGAAGTGGTTTATCTTTATTGTATTATTTTCTTATAACAGTTGAATGATCTTTATTACCAATTGTTATTTGAAATCATTTTTATATCGTATAACAAAAAAATTACATCCCGGGTTAGTTTAGAATTAGATATTTCTGTTTTATTAGAATACAATTGCATGTTATAGATTAGAATTATAATAAAAGCATTTCACTTAGGAACTTTTAGAAAGGAAATATCAATTCTCAACACACACACACACATATTGGGAAACTGGTCCCATTATCCCCAGTCGGACCCACTATACCAAACGGAAAAGGAGCTGCCAACCAAGGTCCAGACCGGGTGGGTATCCCCCTTGTAGACCTGATTTTCAGGGCTTCAACAGATGGGTATGGATTTTGTTTTAGGACTATAAAGAACTCAGAAAGGTAATGATTATGTCTTTGTGTTTATAGATATATTTTCAAAAATGGCTCATTTTATTCAATGTGCTAAGACTAGTGATGCTAGACATGTTGCTTATATTTTATTTAAAGAAGTGGTAAGACACCATGGAATTACCAAGAGTATTGTTTTATATCTATATATTAGAATCTTGGGACATTTTTGGAGAAAATTATGGAATAATTTTGGCATAGAAGTGTAGTTCAGATCATATAATACCCAAAAACTAATGGTCAGACTGAAGTAGTGAATACAATTTTGGGAAACATTCCATGCATTTTGATTGGAGATCATCCTAAACATTGGGATCAGATTTTAGAAAAAATATAAATATGCATACAATGACACTACTAACAAAATTATTGGACAATGCACTTCCCAGATTGTGTATGGTATGAACCCAAGCGGATTTCTTGCGCTGAGAAATCTAGGAATAAAAAAGCATAGAAGTGTAGCAAGAGAATAATTTGCTACAACTATATGAGAAATCAATGACTAGGTAAAGCAAAAAATACATGACAACAGTATGAAATATAAGAGAAAAGAATATCTCAGTAGAAGGAAGAAAATTTTTGAAGTGGGCGATTTAGTACTTGCACATTTATGAGAGGGAATACTCCTAAAAGGCGAGTACAACAACTTGAAATTTAAGAATATAAGACCTTACACAATCTTGAAGAAATTTTGTACTAATGATTATGAACTTGAATTGTCACAAGGAGTTGGAATTTCACCAATATTTAATGTAGCAAATTTATACAAGTATGATCTTGAGACAACTAAACCAACAAGTGATAATCATATGTAATAGCCATCACAGTGGGAGAAGAAGTTACCAGCAACTGAAACTTTGCAGCCTAAAATGATTTTGGACAAGTTATTGATAAATAAGACCAGGACAAATAGTATTTTGAATACTTGGTAAAGTGGAAAAACCTTCTAGTTTTATGTGCAACCTGGATGACTGCCACACTCATAAAGAAAAATGGAAAATTTTGTTGGGTCTCAATCTAGTCTCCTAAACTGAGCTCATTTAATTGTCAACCAGGATTTGTAAACTGCTGAAGTGAAGTGTACCATATGTACCTAGGTGCTTGTTTCCTAATGCGTTGTATGTGGTTTTGTGATGTTTTTGGTCTTTTATGATGATTTGTAATGTTTTTGGTCTTTTGGTGTTTTATGTTCCCAATGAAACTGCTTAGAAAAATAATGGAGAGAAGTTGGTGATCAAAACAGAGTTAAGCCTAATGTATGGAATGGAAAATGCAATGAAAAACACTGAAGCAAAATCTGAACTATGACTAAATAGAAGCAAAAGCTTGATAATGACTTCTTAGGTAAATGACACAAACTAAACTTGAGAAATGATCACTAAAAATGCAAGTTCTCTAAATTATCACGGTCATGTCTTGAACTTCTTAAGGATGTATTGGAAGAATTTCTTCTTGTGGAAGAGTGATTAGAACAAGTGTAACTGTGATAGTGAATAGCAAAAACTACAACTAATTCCTACAGTACTATAGCTATTCATCATTCATTGTTATGATCTGTTGGAAGAATGTCTTCTTGTGGAAGAACTGGAATGAATATAACTACAGTATCTAGTTAAAAACAAATACAAATTTAACTCCTATCCTACAATACCATAGCCATTAAACATTCATCATTTTGGTCTGTTGGAAGAGTGTCTTCTTGTGGAAGAACTGGAATGAATACGACTACAGTAGATAAAACAAAACAACTACCAATTCAAATGCAAAACGTAAAGGCAGCTAGGAAAAACTTATCTAGTTTACGCAAAAGAAATCTGTGCAAGAGGCAGGGGCCCTCTACCACTTGACGGCATTCAACTTCAAATCAAATCACGCCTTCAGAATAACTTTGTCTGCTCCATTAACAATGCAATAGTTCGAACATAACACTCTGTGTCTTCAAGGACGTAACACAGAGTTTTCACAAAATCTAGCAACAAATCTAACACAAAATCTCTAACTAAGCTCTCGGTCTACTCAAGAGTTTATAAAGTAAATGCAAGTAACAATAATTACAACAATTTAGGAATAATGTCTTTCCTTATCCGAATCATCTTAGGAGTCTTTGAAGTGGCTACGTGAAGAAGAAAATACATCTGGACTGAGACAGTCCTAGTAGGAGCCTTCCTTCACAAATGTGTTCCCACGTGCATAACCGTACCCAGAATTCATTTCCTCTTCCATGATGAGCAACAAACCATGTAGGCACGACGTGGATCATGCCCATATGCATTTTTCCTCAAGAGGCCACCTGGAACATACTCAAACATAAAGGTAGCTGCAGAATCGCCGGTTAGCTACGGAATGTCTGCATTCTGCAGCTAGTTCCGGTCAAAATGCTTAACAATGACAACAATCACAAAATTCAACAAGTCAGTCATGGACAAGGGAGAATGAGGTAAAATGAGGTGAAGGAAAGCACAAATTTGAGGCTCAACAAATTTGTTGAATAACTCATTGATAGGAGTCCATGTAATATTTTTTCCTCGAGAGTATGATGCAGAGGAATCAATAATTTTCACTGCCAGAGAGGTCAAGGTCACTTACTAAAGGAGTTTCTTCCTCAATGAGTGGTTTTTTAGGCTAGGATTTATTCTAGATTTCCATGAAATTATTTAAATTAGGCTATTTGTTGCAGTGGTTGTAAATAAGTTTAATTTTCCCTAAATTGGTCCTTAGATCATATATTCATGGATATAGATCAAATTCTCATGTAATATTTATATTTTATCTTATTTAATAAAAATAAGGTTGTGATAGATTGGTGTATGAGAGCTCTTAATTGTATTTCTGGGAACTAATCCTTCTATAATATTTTCTTTTTTTATACATATATTATGCACATAGTCCTATAAATATCACCAAAGGCGAGAGAAAGCCACCATATATTCATATAAATTATTGAGTTCAAGGAGAGTCATAGAGAGGAAAGGAACAAGAGGTAGGAGAAGAGTCGAGAGGAACCGAAGTATAGAGCCTTAGATACAAGACGAAGTCACAAACACTTATCCAATTTTCGTTGTGGAAGAGTATGTCATTTAAAAAAAACTAGGATCATTGGTCAACAAAATTTTGTAATGAAATTTTCTTGGAGGATTCTACCCGGTGGCTCTTAGTAGCCTTCCTTTCCATTCTGTCAAGCTACTCTTACGAGGCTCACATTGAAAAGTGGGCCAACCTGGAAGATAAGAGTGAAGAGTTCACTGTAGTGTAAATGGTGGACCATGGGTCTCACCTGAAGCACTTACCCCTATGTCCTTTCCAAGCGACCTTTCCCATTGCACCATGATATACATAGAGGGGCTATGAACTATTAATCGTGTGCCCCACCCGGAGGTCGTACCATTGAGATTTTTCTTAAAACCCCTTTTATATTATAGTGGGATATATATAAGGTCGGTCATAAATTTAAGTGGAGGCTTCAACGGCCTCTATTTATTATAGTATTTAGGCTGGTGCTGTGTGGGAACGATCTTAAGCCATAAAAGGGGCTACGAAGGTCTTGCTATAGGAAAATGAAAATTGAAGAAAATATCGGCAATAACTCGTGTAGAGTTGTCGATCCTTCCGACTCCTCCCACTATTAATAGATATGCCTTTGTGATTCTTAATGGGATTTCAATCCCGAAGGGTTTGAAGGAAGTGTTGATTTTGGGAATCTGCATTTTATTGGGATCAACTCCAAGACAGACCTACTTATTGGTTGGAAGAAGAACGATCCAGCTATAATGGGATGGTTATCACTAGGATTGTGTGAAGCTTTGGTCAAGTTTGGATGCCCCATGGTAATTTTAATTCCCATAAAGTGGATTCCACTCCTCAACCCCTCCCCATGAGGTTTGAAGCTGTGACCTAGTGGGGACTAAACCCCACACAAACCAAATGGCCTACACCTCATATGTTGTACTTTTTAGTTGGTAATATTTTTTTTTCTTAGACTATAGTAATAATTTACATTAATCATTTTTAATTTTTTCCTGTATTATCTAGTGATGTATTTTAGTCCTAGACTAAATTAGTCATTTAAGTTAAGCACTTTTAGTTGGGTCACTTATTATCTAGTTGTAAATTTTACCCCTAGACTAAATTAGTCATTTAATTTAGTTTTTTTTTAGTTGGGTCACTTAGAATTGCTCAAATTTAGTCGTGATTCACTTGAAATAATTTTGGTGCCTAATTTTTTTAGTCACGTGGTCACTAATATCTCATTTTTACTAGTGAATGAGTTATGACTTCAATTGGTTGAACCCTTGCAAGATAGACCTTGCCAATCTGAATGACCTCCCATGCTGGAAGAAAATAAAGATGAGCGATAAGGTGATCCTTTCAAAAAAAATCTCAAAGAAACCCTTGAGCAACAAAGTAACGAGATTATGGATAAATTTTCCCAAATCCTTTGATAGGTATCAATGAGCGAAGCATCTTCATCTAGAAACCACATCGGGGGCACCACCCCCTTCAAGGTATAAGTTAACTTTGACATTCATATATTTATAGGCTAATAGATGTTGGTGTTGTAGATAAATGGTTGAATCTGCTAGAAGGATATTTTTTGGTCCATAATTTTTCCAATAGGGACAATATTATTTTTTCACTCGTCAAGGTTTCCCCACACACCAAAGACAAGTGAGAAACCTACTGTGAGAAATGGGACAAGAGGGAAACCTCACTATTTTCAACCACACCCACTTGGAATTATTTATAATACATCGTCAAAGAAAAATATTACCCCATTGGGAGCTATGAAGATAAGTACATAAAATGAACCACACTACGGCGGGGAAGGGACCAATACGTGCCAATGTTGACAAATATTTTTCATACCCTTGACATGAAGATGGGTATCAAGGATTCCAAGTGGAAAATCATACTCAAATATTGTGGTTGTATACACAAATAAATCCAAGAAGAGATGGAGTTCATGTACATCTCCTCTCTTGGCACCATTTACCAATATGCTATCAAGATTGAGTAGAAATTTAAATAGAGGAAGTAATATTTTGGATCTGCAGATCAAAAGCAAGGAAAATATTCCCCCAAACCGCAAAAAAATGGACAGAGCTAAATTGGGGTGACCCAAGACAACCAATCAAAGCCGCAAGCAAAGGAAAACACCATGAAGACAAAAAAGGACATAGGAAAGTGGTGTGAGTTCCACAAGAACCCCACTCATAACACAAGTGAGTGTCACACAAATAAGTCACTTGTGGTCGAGTAGAAGGCTTCAGAGTTAGATGGATGTTACAAATCTGAGTCAGAAGCTGACAAGGGGAATAAAAAAGGGAAGTAGATTATCGATAAAAATCCCAGTGCCATCGTTGTCACCACTAAGGTCCAGAATATTGATCCAGAATAACTAGAGGAAGGGGAGCGTCTCTTCTTCTCATAGATGGGAGTGAAGGGTCTGTGCTACAATTCATTGTAAATAGTGGGAGACAGAAGAACATCATCGCATTGGAGGTAATTAAGAAGTTGTGCCTACCAACCACACCACACCCATAGCCATACAGCTTCATGTGGTTCCATTAACGATGAGATCTCTATGTCATCCAACAATTTATCCTTCCCTAAAGCATCAAGCCCTTCATGATTGAGGTATTCTGTGATGTTTCTCCTCTTGAATTTTGTGATGTGTTATTAGGCCAACCATCTTATGGGAGCGGCATGTTTTGTATCAGTCTAGGCCTCACATTGCAATTATTACTTTAAGCTGTAAGTTATACAGGATATCGGAGGTAGCCTCGACCACCTCCATCTCTTTGATCTCTACTAAGAAATTTAGTAAGATCATCTCGTAGGCCAAGAAAATTTGTTTTCTTTCAAATCCACTATCAAAGTAAGTGGAATATTATGGTCACATTCATGTCCCCCAAGAAAGGTTCCACCACGCAGCAGAAAAATATGGATAAGGTCATGGAAGAATGCAGGGACATCTTCTTCTCATCCATAGGGGTTCATTTTCACTGTCAGATAAATAATTCAATCAATATTATTACTAGATCACCCCTACCCAATGAGTTGATACACCACTGCTATAGTCTAGAAAATGAAGAAATCAATCAGAAAATCTAGGAGTTACTACAAAAAGTGCACAACCAACCAAGTTCCTCACCTTATGGGAGCTCTATTATACTTGTACAGAAGAAGGATTGAACATAGAGATTATGAATTAATTATAGAACACTAAATAAAAGCATTATGAAGAAAATATATCTAATCCCATGGATTGATGACCTTCTTGAATAAATCAAGGGGTTCAAGTAATTTATAAATATCAATTTAAATTATGGATATCACCAGGTTCTAATAGAGCCCACAAATGTATGGAAGACCACCTTCAAATCAAAGGAGAGCCTTTTTAGGTGGTTGGTCATGCCTTTCAGGTTGAAAAATGTCCTTGTAGCTTTTATGAGGATGATGGATGACATATTGTGTCCCTTTACCAACTCATTCATGGTTGTATATCTGGATGATATCATCATATTTGGCAAGAATTAGGAAGAGAACTTGCAACAAATTTGGCATGTCCTTAGAACCTTGTGACAACACAAACTATGTTCCAACTTGGAAAAAGACACCTTTGGCATGAGCCAGGTCCAATATTTGGGTTACGTCATTGATGAGTAAGGCATGCATGTGGATCCATCTAAGATCTAAGTCATTCGATATTGTCCATCCCCTACTACTGTAATAGAGCTTCGTAGCTTTTTGGGCCTTGCTAATTTTTATCAGAGTTTCGTGTAGGGATTCTCTCATATCACTTGTTATTTCAGTTAAGTTACCAAGGGTGAAGTAAGAGGAAAAAAAAAATTTCTGAGTCCCAAGAGGAGGAATTTGTTGAGCTGAAGCACAACCTCTTCTTTGCACCAATACTCACATTGCCAGACCTACAACAAACATTTGAAATTGAGACATATGCCTCTGAATATTCTATTGGTGCAGTTCTCACCAAGCAAGGTCATCCGGTGACCTATCACAATGACACATTTTCTGATACAATTTGTAAATACCCCACCTATGATAAAGATATGTATTCCATTGTGTAAGATTTTCGACAAAGGAAACATTAAATTCTGGGGAAGGAGGTGGTTGTCCACATAGGTCATTGAACTCTTTATTTTATACAAACACAAGGGAAGTTGTAGAATAATCACCATAAAAAGTGGCCCACATATCTACAACAATTCCATTTGAATAGTAAATGCAAGAAGGGAAACACCAATCATGTTGTAGATTGCCTCAGTCGTCCCCCAATTGCAGCATTGGCCATTGTTCTCAACTCTTGTGGCAATGAGACTTCTGGGTAGCCAGAACTATATAGCAATGATCTAGAGTTTGCCACCACATACCATATGCTCTTGGATGGAAAGAAGTTTCCAAACTTCAACCTCTAGGATAAATTATTATGTTACCTCAACTACCTGTGTGTTCCTTCAAGTGAGTATGCAAATATGATTTTGGAGGCACATTATAGTTGGGTCGTAGGACACTTTGGCATGGAGAAAAATATGGAAGTGCTACAATAGTATTTTTACTATCAAAAACTCTGACATGATGTTGGAATATATATCAGATCATGCACTTCTTATGCCATCACCAAACTAACCATAAAAAATTAAGGCCTGCACACTCCTATTCCTACTCCCATCCAACCCTAGGAAACCATCTCCATGGACTATCTGTCTAGCCTCCCTTCTACCAGATATGGTAATGAATATGCATTTGTGGTCGTGGGAATTTTTTCTAAGATGTCCATATTGGCGTTCTGCAAGAAGAGTATCACAATAGAGGACATTTCAAAACTCTTCTTTGAATGATTATGGGTACATTTTGGGATCTTGTAGACCATTATATCAGATTGGGATAGCAAGTTCCTAAGCACCTTCTGGTCAAGCCTCTGGTCATTATTGAACACCAATCTCACCATGTGGACTACATCCCATTACTAGGATGATGGCTTGACAGAGGTCTTCAAGAAGATGATCGTGCACATATTGCACATGTAAAACTTCAAGAATACACGAACATGGGATGAGAGCCTTCCCTATGTGTAGTTCATCTATAACAGGGCTCTCCATAATTCAACTAACTGCAAATCCTTTCAAATGTGTCTAGGATTTCAACCATTGTGTCTGATTGATGTTACCATGCCTCTTGTGACTACAAAAGTAGAATATGTACATGTACATTCCAATTTTGATAAATCAACCAAGTTTATTGAAGAAATCCAACACAAATAGGTTTATTGAATAAATCTAGCACATCCACGAGAAGGTTCATGACATCCTGAATAAATCCAATGCCAAGTATAAACAACGACATGATCAACATCGGGTGCCACATAGGTTTCAAGTTGGCGAAAAAGTTTGTTTGTGTTAGCCACCTATAAAATTTTGGCATAGCAATCAAGTGGCTAAATATGTTTCTAAGTCTTCAAGAGAAACATTTCCCTTGAAAATCTATCATTCTTGAAGCCTTCATGTGTCTTCTGTCCTTTGAAGAAATCTTCACTGTTGTTTCCATTTGATGAGCCTCACTGTTTTTTGAAAGAAACTGCTTTTAAAAGGCCTCCATTTGCTCCTTCTCACCCCCACAAAATCTCCATTTTCACCACTTTTTCCCCCCTTCAAAATCCCACAAAGCCCTTCATTTCAAACTCTAAATATTTCTAAATCCCCTTTGAGCCATATACTGCCCTTTATTTGGTTTAAAAATCCTCCTTTTATGCTTACCAGAACCCCTCATTTGGCTTAAAAAGCACTAATTTTGGGCCTAAAACAACCTTTTTACATTATAATACATTTAAGCCCCCGAGGGCTTATGGCCTTTAAGCCCCTTCTTCCATATGTCCCAAATCCCCACAATCGGGCGCTAAATGGTCTTAAAAAAAACCTTGCTAAACCCATTTTTCCTATGTTTTTTTCATTTCCTGATGTTTTGAGTTAAACGAATACAAACCGTTGATCTGCACAAGATCAATGGCCATCAGGCCATCAGGCCTCCTTCCTCCGCCCATTCACCTTCCTTCACCTGTTCAAAACTATTGCTCTTCCTTTCAATCTCGACCATTCATCCATAAGATCTAACAGTCGAGATTTAACCTGATGAAACTCATTTTTCAATGGAATTTTCACCCCACCACTTAAATTTTCCACTATGTGACAAAATAAACGCTGGGCCCTACCCACTTCTCTCACCAGTGTAGCTCTTCCCCGATGCATGTGATCTGCACTGTCGGATGTGCACCTGATCATTGAATGACTAACGTCGCGTTTCACAAAAATTTTCCGCCCAAACATTAATGCTCGAAAATTTTCCAAAACCGACGGTTTTTAAAGGGACAGTTGTCAGGAGGTGTATCGTATCACATTTTTTTTGGCAAAACCGCATACCACCCAAAATTTTTGTGAAAACCGCTGCCAGTTTTCCACGATACCACTCCCCCCCGCAATGTAATTTCTCGTTTGATCCTGACTGTCGATCTCTGAGATTGAACGGTCCACATTACGTCACAACCCTGTTCACTCACCATTCATTTGTTTCCCCAATGAATCCATCTGTAGATCTCCGCCATCGATTATTCTAATCAAGTGACCCACATTTAATCTCTCCCCGTCCTTTTTTCATTCACCCAAATGACTACATCAACGAATCTCAATCATAGGTCATCGTTGATTGATCTAATCCAACAGTCTATGTTCATCCTTGCACCAGACTCCCATCAGACCTGTTTTTTGCTTTCTGCCATGTTGTTCAACCCATTTTTTGATGTGCTTACATTTTCCCTCAATACCCTTCCATCCTCTTGGGCCCTCTAAAGCAATCCTCCCCCACTCCCCCTAGTTTTCATAACATGTTTCTCCTCTTTTGTAGGTTTCAAAGCATGACAAATTCACAATGTTTTTACAGTCACAGTCATGGTGAAAGACCATCACAGATGCTGAAAAACACAGGGAAAGGCACCACTGAGAAGGTTTAAAACATGTTTTTATTGAAATATCAGTGTTATTAACCCGACATAAACCCTCAAGTGCCTCCGTAGCCTGTATATTCACAAACTCAGGTCAGCATAGGTTTAAAAGTGTATTAGAAGAGATTAAAGGGTTAAAAAGCATGATATTGAAGACTAAGAGGCCTAATACACAGTTACAGACTCAAAGGACATAGATGCAGACCCGAAGATGATCAAGGAGGCTTAATGAAGCCTAAAGCACACATCAAGTCATATCAGTGATTAAAATATCAGCAGAACATTCCTTCTACTGAAAAAAGGACCAAATTCCTACTCCATTCTCTATTCTTCATCGAGCCCCAAAGTAGTACTATTTTGACAAGAAGTCCTAAAAATATTTCTAGTGCATTAGTTACAAAGTATGGAAGACTTGAAAGCCATTTATCAACCTTACTTGTCACAGAAGATAAAATAGAGTACTACAGCCAGGAAGTACTTCAAGGAACATATCCTTGGAGTTATTATCAATCTGTCAAAGACCCCTAATTCATCTAAAGGGTACTGAAAGTTAATGCAGAGATATTAAAATAGAATGGGCTTCATAGACTCCTCTCCTTATGTTTTAGTGCATCATTCAAGTTCTATCTACTACTACTATAAATCTTTCACCTATAAGAACTCACAAGAAATACATTGTAAATGTTGGTTGGTCATTCAAAAAACATGGATTGTAAGCTGTTTTATTGAGTTAGAGTTCTGTGAGTAGTAGTTGTAAATAGGCTGGGAGATGATTTCTGGATGATATCAAGCTATTGGACAAGAATTTATGTGACTGGTTTTTCTCTTCTAATATGACAAGTGTGTTCATCGGATCCTGATCTAAATTAGTGGTGATGTATTCTTTATTTGTCATTGTTTTCCCTCTGTTTTACATGACGTTTCTTTTTCTCTAATAAGAAAACAACAATTTTCGCTTAGGATATATTGTTGCAAGTACCCTAATGCTCACTTCATTTTCTTATCTTTAATGTTTTCTGCTAATTGTGTATCTTAGAACAAATTCAATATAATTTAACCAGTATAGAAGTTGGTTTGTCCATGCTTACTGATGTATGAATTTAGAGTATGTCTCTTAGATGTTCTTTCTTGGTTCCACTAAAATAAAAGGAGAATAGGGAGATTTAGTGATTAGCCCTGTCCCCTAAGTTCCCTTTCCAAAAGTCAGCCTTTCTAAGATCCCTTTGAGTTGAATGCCAAAAGCAGAGAAGGTTAAAAGTCTTTTTCTAATCTTAGACTTCACTCTTTGTTTGGCCTTAAATGTTTTCTATTGTCTAAAAGTAGTCTGGAGGACTGCTGGATTGTTGTCTTCAGAGTTAGCCTCATTAAGAGTTTGGATCATAGAGGTATAAGGCATGTCCTATCCCTAGACTTACTCTGAAGTGGTCACCTTGGAAGATTTTCCTTGTCATTCCCTTTCATTTCCTTATTGTTTCATCCCATACTATCATCTAAAGAGATCCTTTGTTTTAGATGACTAGCCCCTTGAAAGCCTTGGATATTTGAATTGCAAGTAAACCCTTTTATGACCCCATTGCCCAATGGACTTGTGTTCTCTTTGAATTATATCCCCATTGCCAAGAAATCCTTCTCTACTCATTTCTTTACCTTACATTAAACCCTTCTTTCATGTTTCCCAACCAACCAAACAAAACAAATCAAAACAACAACCCTTGTGCCCTATAACTAGCCTAATACCTTCAATTGACCTTTAAAGATATATTATTTCTTTATCTTATAGAGAGATACCTCTTTGGATCTAGGAGGGCTAGATCCTGAGATTCCAAAGTGGTTTGATGTTGTCTTGTCATTTGGTATTGCTAAACCTGTCAAATCACAGGAACCACAACATAATGTCGACTCCACTGGGGAAATTTGAGTAAAACACTCCTTAAAACATCTCTAAGAACTCAAAGAAGACCAAATTAGCCTTGGTTTGGTATTTAATCACTGTGGTGGACAGTACATCTTCTTGAACATTTTAAACACTCCACTTGGTGACTCCACAGTTCCTAAATGACCAAAAGACTTCATTAGTGATCAGTAGGCCTACTGATTACCTCTGTTTTCACAAGACTCCACTGGGAGACCAGTTTCATCACAACATCATCCATACTAAAGGTAACTTTGAGGATTAAGTTTCTTTGTTTAAGGATAGTGTGCCACTTAAATATTGTCATATCTGGCTTTCTTTCTCCTTTTTGGATCTAAAAATTAACATACTGGCTTCAAGAACAATCCATACTAGAGTTTATCTTGATCCAAATCCTCCTGAAATAGTTGACAATCCTAAAAGCATTATTCGGAAGTATTTCACATATAGGGATCCAACTGTTGTCAGACACATCCATAGAGCTAACTCAGCACCTGAAAACCTTGTAGCTCTATCAGATACTCAAGTTGACTTAGAATTACCAAGTAATTTACCAAGAACTAAGTCATTCAGTGGTGTAGATCGGACATACTTTGAGCCTCCAAGTTCACCACCACATAGCGGTCAACATATTAGGGACAGAGAAACCCCTCCATCAACACCTCCTGATATCCACTTCATTCATAACTTTGGTCTCTCTCACCCCAAATTTGCTCAACAGTTTTTTGCTGGTCCAAGCAGTTCTACCATCCATATACCTGCTGCTCAAGCCATCTTTTTCCCTCCACAAAACACTATCATGGCAGCATGGTATGCTCCCCTAGTGTTTCCATGGCCTTTGGTTCCTTTACCCAATGAATATCAGTCTAAAATTCCTCATTTCACAGGAAAGGAATCTACCACAGCTCAACACCATGTAGATAGGATGGAAGATGCTTTTGACTATATGGAAATAGAAGATGAGACTATCAAGATGAGAATATTTGCTCAAAGTTTAGGAGGAGGAGTAAAAAAGTGGTTTAAAGGCTTAACTCCTAATAGCATCCATGACATTCCATATTTACATCAAAATTTCATAAACAAATGGGAAATCAAAAGAAACCCTCTCCAGATACTAGCAGAGTATAAGAATCTTAAAAGGAATCAGGGAGAGAGTGTTTATGATTACTCCACCAGGTTTAACAGTGTCTACAATGCTCTTCCACCTCACATGAAACCTCCCCAAGGCATGGCCTTAGTAAAATATCCTGAAGGTTTTGATGTTGATATGGCCTATCAGCTAAGGGAGAGAGACTAGAACACATTATAAGACATGAAATAAGGAGTTGTGAGTGTATAAGCAAACTTAATTGAAAAAAGAGCTAGGATGAGGGCCGAAAAGAAGGTAATATATAGGGATGACAACACAACTTCTACATCTGATTCCAAATTTGATAATCTAGCCAAAAACATGGAGAGGTTAGAAAGAATGATGGAGAAGATGGTTGTCCTAGCCAATAATCAGAATAGAAATTAGTCTCAAAACTACAACCAAAACTTTAGGAGAAACACTCCTCCTAATAGACAAAGGGACTCTGACCAACAAGTCATACCTCCATTCCAAGAAAATTTCCTTGATGAGGATGAGGGAATAGTAGAAGAGTCAGAGGGAACTACCATAAACATGATGGAAGTGGATAACCAAGATCACACCTTTTCCACATAAGACAACCAGACCTCATAATGAGGAAGGGTTAGAATCTGAAGACTATAGGTTAGGATTCAAGAGTGTCATCATGCAGGTCCAAGAACAATATGATCTTAGAAGAAAAAAGGACCCATAAACTCCCAAACCAAAAACCCCTGAGGTCACTATCAAGAAAAGGCCTGAAAATACTCCTAAAGAAACTGCTGAAAATACCAAAACAATAGCTAAAAGTTCTGGTAAAACCAAGGTTAAGAGTGCCCAACCCACTAATAAACCAAGTCAAGAAATAAGCAGCAGAAGCATTGCAACTAATGCTCCTGAAAAAACAACTTCAACCAATGTACATAGTGAAAATCAGCAAGCTAATTTGGCCAATAAAATAGTGACCAACAAAACAGAATTGAACCTTTCAAAGAGTCAGTCTCCTTTCAGTCTAGAAAATGAGATTGCCAAACTCAAAATTTCTGTCCCTCTCACTGAGTTGGCCACCCAAGATGTATATAAATGTCAAATTTTGAAAGCTTTAAACTTAGGAGAAATCAATGACTCTGTTAACTTAAATGACGATCAACCAGCTCTTTTGTTTGGCCCAAAGATTGAAGGGAAATTTTAGGAAGGAGTGGTGCCTCCTTTCTATGTCAGTCTAAATATCCATGAAAAAATCCTACATAATGCTATGCATGAATCAAGGGCTTCACACAACCTCATGCCCAAAGTGATCATGGAAAAATTAGGCCTAGAGATAACCAGACCCTATAAGGATTTATATTCTTTTGACTGTACCAGAGTAAAGTGTTTAGACCTGATCAAAAATATCTGTGTGAATTTGACCCAAATCCCAGCCAAGTGCATGGTAATGGATGTTGTAGTGGCTGATGTACCTCCTAAGTATGGTATGTTGCTATAAAGATCATGGGGTGCCAAGCTACAGGGTACAATGCAAATGGACATGACATATGCCACTATCCTTGTCCTTAGCCAACTTAGAATACTATATAGGGAAGCATGCATAAAATTCATGGTAAGCATCCTAGAAAAACCAAAAAATTCCCCTCTTTACTCTGTCCATACAATCCTAGAATCTTTTATCCTTTACAATGATGAGTTTACAGATGAGAAAGAGTTAGAGAACAAAAATGTAAATAACAGAGTAGAGGCCACAAATCTAAACATAATGGCAGCTTTGGATACAGAGGGAAACAAAGGAGAAACATCTGAGCAGTTTGCAGAATTGGAAAATCAGAACCAAGACTGTAGAGAGCAGATTACTCATAAGCCTGCTAGCCTCAAGAAATAAGACGACAGTAAGGGTAAAACTAATAACAAATATGCAAACAACCCATTATGGAGCATGAGCTTTGATGGGTCTTGCACTAGAAGGAGTGTAGGAGCTGGGGTATGGTTGCACAACACTGAAAAAAATTATGCTGAGAGTCATGCCTTCAAGCTAAATTTCAAATGTACAAACAACATATCAGAATATGAGGCTCTCCTCTTAGGATTACACCTATTGAAAAAACTAGGAGCTGAGAGGATAGTTGTTCATGGAACTCAGAACTGGTCATCAAACAAATAAATGGAGAGTACAATGCTAAAAATCATAGATTAAGGGCATATAGGAATGATGCCATGGATCTTTTGAAAATATTTGTAGAATATCAGCTTGTGTTTGTCCCTAGAAGTCAAAACATACTTGCAAATGGATTGGCCTGCGCTACTAGTTCATATTTGAGACCACTTAGTGACAAACAGATCATTGTTCAAATGAAATATAGACCAGCAGTACCAGATAATGAAAAATATTGGTAGGTATTTGAGGGTGATAAACAGATAGAGGATTTCCTGCTTTCTAGGAATCAGTTTGAATTACCAGATTCAAATTCCAGGTCTGAGGAAGACTGTTTGGATAAAGAGCCCCGTGATGAAGAAAAACCATTCCCTACTACAGAAATAAACATGCTGACTAGAGAATTTGAGAACCAAATAGAAGAATACAAGAACGCAGATAAAGAAGACATAGAGGTACTGCAGTCTAAAGACAAAAACATACCCAGAGGACTAGCACCCTAGAGGACCTCTTTGATTTTAATGATGTGGCCAAGAATCCCACTATAGAACTCACTGAATCTGACATTGAAGAGTGCAATATAGGCAGCAAGGACAAGCCTAAGATGATCAAACTAGCTAAAACTTTGCCAGCACATATCAAACAGAAATACATTGATTTATTTAAAGAGTTTGTTGATGTTTTTTCTTGGAGCTATGAGGATCTGAAAGCCTATGACATAGAGATCATCCAGCATAAGATTACATTGAAAGAAAACCAGAAACCTTTTAGGCAAAAAGCTGCGTAGAATTAACCCTGTACAGTTACCCTTAGTAGAAAAGAAAATTAAGAAAATGTATGAGGCTGGAATCATAGTCCCTGTGAGGTTTTCAGATTGGGTATCTAAACTTGTGGCTATGAGAAAAAAGATAGGAGAAATTAGGCTGTGCATCGATTTTAGAAACTTAAACAGAGCCTCCTTAAAAGACAATTACCCTTTACCCAAGATGGAACACATCCTACAAAGGGTAGTTGGTTCTAATAGGATTTGACTGTTAGATGGCTTTTCAGGGTATAACTAGGTCTTAGAACTCCCAAAAGATCAGCTTGAAACAACCTTCACCACTCCTTGGGGCACTTTCATGTATGTGAAAATGCCTTTTGGATTAATGAATGTTGGGGCCACCTTTCAAAGAGCCATGGACATTGCATTCTTAGAAGAAATAGGGTACTTCATTGTAATTTATCTTGATGACATTATAGTCTATTCCAAAATTGATGAAGAGCACCTTAAACATTTGAGAAAGGTCTTTGAGAAGTGCAGAAGGTTTGGGCTATATTTAAATCCCAAAAAGACAGTGTTTGGTCTCTAAGAAGGTAAACTTCTTGGTCACATTATATCTGAAAAGGGGATTAAAATACACCCAAAAAGAGTTTAAGGGATGTTGCAAATTAGTCACCCTAGGAGCATTAAGGAATTGCAGTATTTCATTGGGAAGACTAATTTCCTGAGGAGGTTTATACCCAACTTAGTAGAACTCCTTAGAAACATGACAAATATGCTTAAAAAAGAAGTAGGAGTTAAATGGACTCTATAAGCCAAGAAGTCTTTTGAATTGGTAAAACATGCACTCACCCGAGCACCAGTTCTCATTAGCCCATATTTTACTAAAGATTTCCTTATATTCTCATTTGCATTAGAACACACTGTGGCTGCTATCCTATTGCAGAAAAATCAAGAAGGAAAAAAGCAGCCAATTGCATTTTTCAGCAAGGAATTAAGAGATGCACCTATGAAATACAATATCATGGAAAAACAAGCCTATGCTTTGGTAAAGGCCTTGAAATATTTCAGAGTGTATATTTTACATTCTCATATTATTGCCTTTGTGCCTAACATAGTGGTGAAAGAAATTTTGTCACAAGATCCAGATGGAAAAAAAGGAAAATGGATTGTTGTGATACTAGAGTATGATTTGGAGATCAAACCCACTAAACTCATCAAGGGTCAAGGCTTAGCACAATTGATGGCTGAATCCAACTTACAAGCCCTTGACATAAATATGGTAGATGCTTCGGATGAACATGAAGGGTTACCTGCTCCCATTGTTGAATAGCAGTTCCAAAACTCACCTTGGTATGTTGATGTCTTGTATGTACTTGTAAATATCAATGTTCCTCTTGATTTATCTAAGACAAAGGCAAGGTTTTTGAAGTTAAAAGCTAGAAATTATTGAATTTTGAATGAATGTTTATATTGGAAAAATGCCAATGGTTTATTGCTTAAATGTTTTCCTGAAGTTGATGCAGATAAGATCAAGCATGAATTTCATGAAGGAGAGTGTGGAGGCCATCTCTACTGGAAAACCAATTCCAATAAAATTCTTAGAGATAGCTATTACTAGCCCACCCTCTTCCAAGATGTCCACAAAATGATATTTGCCTGCCACAAATGCCAAATATTTTAGGGCAAAAGAAAACCCATCCCTTTACCTTTACAACCAATCACTGTTGAAGCTCCTTTTCAACAGTGGGGCCTAGACTTCATAGGGGAAATCCATCCTGCTTCACCTACCCAACTATTTCACCAAATGGATAGAGGCCATCCCTTATAGGAATTCCACAGACTCAGTCATCATAAAATTCCTTGAAGACCATATCCTATCTAGATTTGGTTACCCTAGGAAAATTATCATTGATACTGCAGCTGCATTTGGTTCCAAAAAGATGATTGATTTTTTTCATAGGTATCAGATTGCACTTGGTCATTCTACTGCTTATTACCCTCAAGGTAATGGGCTGGCAGAATCATCAAATAAAATTTTGGTGACCATCATCAAGAAGCTGCTTGAAGATAATAAAAAATCATGGCATAACAAGTTGGTGCATGCTCTATGGGCAGATAGATTGACCATAAAGAAATCCATAGGAATGTCTCCCTATCAGCTTGTTTATGGAGCAGATGCAGTGTTCCCTACCAGCTTGGGAGTACCAGTGATAAAATTGGTCCAAGAAATACAATCAGAAGAGGATAGCATGGTGAGAAGGATTAATCAGACCATACATCTCTAGCAAACAAGGGAAGAAGTCTACAACAGAGCTCAGAAAGTGCAAGAGAACATCAAAAGGTTGTTTGATAAGAGAACAAAGGCTTGTGACTTAAAAATTGGAGACAAGGTACTCAAGTGAGACTCTAGGAGAGAAGATAAGGGTAAGCATGGCAAATTTGACAATTTATGGCAAGGCCCTTACATCATTCAATCTACCATTGGTCCAAATGCCTTTTTTCTGCAAGAATGGGATGGTACAGATCTGTTTGGGGCTCCTGTCAATGGCAGGATGCTCAAGCATTATTTATGCTAAGTTTCAGTTTATGTTCTTCACTTCCATTGTAAATACCATTTCTCTGTATTGGTTTTGAAAAGAAAAGAAAAAATATACAAAAAAAAAAAATAGAAAGGAAAGGTTCAGACAAGCTCAAATCTTGAACCTATGAAATTCTAAAAAGAATGGCTCAAACTAGATCAAAACCTGAGCTAAGGAAAAAGGGAAAGGCTAGTTCTAACATGCTCAAAACTTGAACCAGCAAGGAAGAATAAAACAAATCTAACAGGGTTAAAATCAGAGCTGAAGTGAAGAAATAAAAGTGACTCTAACAAGCTCAAAATCTGAGTCGCAAGAAGGAAGGATGCTCTTAAGTTTCATAATTTCAAGCCTTCACAATTTTGTTTCAAATTTCTACAAATTTCAGTCCATGAGTAGCTTGTCTTTATGCCATGGAACCACAGCAAATCAGACAGTCTAATCCTGGTTTGTTTGTATTTAAATTTCTGTTTTAGAATGTAGAGAATGAAAATCTGTTAGACAATTTAATCCTGGAAGATGTTAGTTTAGGTAGAGAAGCTATGAGTCCAACTGTTTAATTTGGCCTCATGAATAAATAAGGGTAGAATTATATTAGTTTTTTCTTTCAATAAAAAAAATATGATGAAGAAGGTCTGCAAGTCTAAATGCACCTTGGAGAAAAAAATGTTAGGATAGTAGGATGGGTAGGTAGTTGTTTGGGGAAGTATTGCTGCTGATACAATGCTTTTCACTCATGTAGCAGCTGATCAAAGAATAAAAATATGGTCAAAGTACCAGGCATCTAGCCTACTTCCAAAGATTATTTTTGAGATTCTTGACACCTTCCAGAAGATGCCATCCCCATGTGGAGCCACTGTTAGCGACCTATAAAATTTTGGCATAGCAATAAGGTGGCTAAATATGTTTCTATGTCTTCAAGAGAAACATTTCCCTTGAAAATCTATCATTCTTGAAGCCTTCATGTGTCTTTTTTCCTTTGAAGAAATATTCACTGTTGTTTCCATTTGATGAGCCTCACTATTTTATGAAAGAAACTGCTTTTAAAAGGCCTCCATTTGCTCCTTTTCACCCCCACAAAATCTCCATTTTCACCACTTTTTTCTCCCTTCAAAATCGCACAAAACCCTTCATTTCAACCTCTAAATCTTCCTAAATCCCCTTTTAAGCCATATAATACCCTTTATTTGGTTTAAAAATCATCCTTTTATGCCTACTGGAACCCCTCATTTGGCTTAAAAAGAACTAATTTTGGGCCTAAAACAACCTTTTAACATTATAATACATTTAAGCCCCTGAAGGCTTGTGGCATTTAAGCCCCTTCTTCCATATGTCCCAAAGCCCCGCAATAGGGTGCTAAATTGTCTTAAAAAAAACCTTGCTAAACCCCTTTTTCCTTTGCTTTTTTCATTTCCCAACGTTTTGAGTTAAACGAATACACATTGTTGATTTGCACAAGATCAACAGCCATCAGGCCATTGAGCCCCCTTCCTCCGCCCATTCACCTTCCTTCCCTCGTTCAAAACTTCCGCTCTACCTTTCAATCTCGACTGTTCATCCATAAGATCTAACAGTTGGGATTTAACCCGATGAAACTCATTCTTCAATGGAATTTTCACCCCACCACTTAACGTATCCACTACGTGACAAAATAAATGTTGGGCCCTACCCACTTCTCCCACCAGCACAGCTCTTCCCTGACGCATGTGATCCACACCATTGGATCTGCACCCAATCATCCAATGACGGATGTTGCGTTTCGCAAAAAATTTCCGCCCAAACGTTAATGCCTGAAAATTTTCCAAAACCGGCGGTTTTTAAAGGGACAGGTGTCAGTAGGTGTATCGTATCGCATTTTTTTTGGCAAAACTGCATACCACCCAAACTTTTTATGAAAACCGCTGCCAATTTTCCACGATACCGCTTCCCCCCTGCAATGTAATTTCTTGTTTGATCCTGACCATCGATCTCTGAGATCGAACGGTCCAAATTACGTCGCAACACTGTTCACTCACCATTCATCTGTTTCCCCAATGACTCCATCCGCAGATCTCTACCGTCGATTATTCTAATCGAACGACCCACATTTAATCTCACCCCATCCTTTTTTCATTCAGCCAAATGACTACATCGACGAATCTCAACCGTAGATCATCATTGATTGATCTAATCGAACGGTCTATCTTCATCCTTGCACCAGACTCCCATCAGACCTATTTTTCTCTTTCCGCCATGTTTTTTAGCCCATTTTCTGGTGCACTCACATTTTCCCTCAATACACTTCCATCCTCCTGGGCCCTCTGAAGCAATCCTCCCCCACTCCCTCTGGTTTTCATAACATGTTTCTTGTCTTTTATAGGTTTCAAAGCATGACGAATTCGCAATGTTTTCACAGTCACAGTCATGGTGAAAGACCATCACAGATGCTGAAAAACACAGGGAAAGGCACCACTGATAAGGTTTAAAACATGTTTTATTGAAATATCAGTGTTATTAACCCGACATAAACCCTCTAGTGCCTCTATAGCCTGTATATTCACAAATTTAGGTCATCAGAGCTTTAAAAGTGTATCAAAAGAGATTAAAGGGTTAAAAAGCACAATATTGAAGACTAAGAGGCCTAATACACAGTTACAGACTCAAAGGACACAGATGCAGACCCAAAGATGATCAAGGAGGCTTAATGAACCCTAAAGCACACATCAATTCATATCAGTGATTAAAATATCAGCAGAACATTCCTTCTACTGAAAAAAGGACCAAATTCTTGCTCCATTCTCTATTCTTCATCGAGCCCCAGAGTAGTACTATTTTGACAAGAAGTCCTAAAAATATTGCCAGTGCATTAGTTACAAAGTATGGAAGACTTGAAATCCATTTATTTGCCTTACTTGTCACAAAAGATAAAATAGAGTACTGCAGCCAGGAAGTACTTCAAGGAACATACCCTTGGAGTTATTATCAATCTGTCGAAGACCCCTAATTCATCTAAAGGGTACTGAAAGTTAATGCAAAGATATTAAAATAGAATGGGCTTCATAGAATCCTCTTCTTATGTTTTAATGCATCATTTAAGTTCTATATACCACTACTATCACTCTTTCACCTATAAGAATTCACAAGAAATACATTGTAAATGTTGGTTGGTTGTTGAAAAAACACAAATTGTAAGCTATTTTACCGAGTTAGAGTTCTGTGAGTAGTAGTTGTAAATAGGCTGGGAGATGATTTCTAGATGATATCAAGCTATTGGACAAGAATGTATGTGAATGGTTTTTCTCTTCTAATATGAAAAGTGTGTTCATTGGATCCTCATCTAAATCAGTGGTGATGTATTCTTTCTTTGTCATTGTTTTCCCTCTATTTTACTTCATGTTTCATTTTCTCCGATAAGAAAACAGTAAATTTGACTTAGGATATACTGTTGCATGTACCCTAATGCTCACTGCATTTTCTTATCTTTAATTTTTTTTGCTAATTGTGTATCTTAGAACAAATTCAATACATTTTAACCAGTATAGAAGTTGGTTTGTCGATGCTTACTGATGTATGAATTTAGAGTTTGTCTCTTAGATGTTCTTGCTTGGTTCTGCTGAAAGAAAAGGAGAATGGAGAAATTTAGTGAAAAGCCCTGTCCCCTAAGTTTCCTTTCAAACAATCAGCCTTTCTAAGATCCCTTTGAGTTGAATGCCAAAAGCAAAGAAGGTTAAAAGTCTTTCTCTGATATTAGACTTTAATCTATGTTTGACCTTAAATGTTTTCTATTGTCTGAAAGTAGTCAGGAGGACTGCTGGATTGTTGTCTTCAGAGTTAGCCTTATTAGGAGTTTGGATCATAGAGGTATAAGGCATGTCTTGTCCCTAGACTTACTCCGAAGTGGTCACCTTGTTAGTTTTTCCTTGTCATTCCCTTTCATTTCCTTATTGTTTCATCCCATACTATCATCTTAAGAGATCCTCTATTTTAGATGACTAGCCCCTTGAAAGCCTTGGATATTTGAATTTCAAGTAAACCCTTTTATGACCCCATTGCCCAATGGACTTGTGTTCTCTTTGAATTATCTCCCCATTTCCAAGAAATCCTTCTCTACTCATTCCTTTACCCTACATTGAACCCTTCTTTCATGTTTCCCAACCAAACAAACAAAACAAAACAAAAGAACAACCCTTGTGCCCTATAAATAGCCTAACACCTTCAATTGACCATTAAAGATATATTATTTCTTTATCTTATAGAGAGATCCCTCTCTGGATCTAGGAGGGCTAGATCCTGAGACCCCAAAGCGGTTTGATGTTGTATTTTCATTTGGTATTGCCAAACCTGCCAAATCACAAGAACCACAACAGTTTGCACTTGCAGAAAGAATTCCTTGTTGGAGCCCATTGGAAGATTTTCCAACTCTGATATGGGCCTTACACCATCACCAAGGTTGTGGGACATAACACTTTCGAGCTCAATATTCTCACATTCAATATGGAATACCTTCACCATAATTTCCATCATTTTTGGACAGATCAAAAATTTTCGAATAACTAACTCTGACAGAGCTCAACCCAGACTACATGGAATAGGAAAAAACTCATTAGATGATGGATATATATATCAAGAACACTCACCAACATAGGATCCTATTTTCTTGGGTTTTCAGAGCTGACCAAATCCTGTACTAGGGAAAGTGGCTCACCAGGGAACAAGTTCAGTAGAAGTTTCCCCATCTCATGGAGGCACTCAATGCAATGGGGACCATTTCTTCTTAAGGGGGAAGACTGATCTAGGTGGATATTGGTAGGCATATTCCTATTCCACTTGGACCCCCAACACTATGTCTTTCAATTTTTTTAATTATAGCACAATTTACTATTTTTGGCAGTTATTCAAGTCCTAAACTTCAAGAGTCATTTTGAGGCCCTAAACGACCATGTTTGTTTCTTAGAAAATGGCCAAACCCATTACCCATAATATGCGATTGTATTCCAAAAATTTATCCCTCTGATACATATTTCAAACAAGGTACCGTATGCGTCAAAAAAATATCATATACCAAAGTTATAACCCAGGAAGTTGGTGTACCAACTAGCCCCAACGGGGCCCATAAACTTTTGACACTTTATCCCCTAGGGTTAGGTTTTTGGATGTTTAGTGTTTTCCATTTTTTCTCAATAATAAAAATTCCTTCGAGCCACATTATAACATAGTTCAGAAGGCATGTAGCCATCACATCTCTTGTTAGTGATGAGCTATTGTTGCCTAAGCTAGCTTATTTCCATTCTGTATGTAATTATTTTTTAATATTTGTTGTTAATAAATTGATGTTAAGTTTTAATTGTATCTCTATGTTTATGTTTGAATATATATTTCATTTCATTCCTGCATTAATCTCGATCAGAATATTAGTTTGTAGAAATATTTACAAAACCCTCACCGAAGTTTTTGTTTGGGGTGAAATAATTGAGGGAGAGAATGCTAGAGATAATTATTTCACAATTTTTAGGCATCACAACCACATTCAACACTACCTTAGTTTGTTATCATTCGAACGGTCAACATTTCCTCTGATTGCACACTGCCTTAGCTTATTCAAAATTGGAATGGAAACACCGCCTGGAAAAGTCATTATTTTAATAGATGTAATTAAATCAAATTTTAGTATAAATAAAGATGCTTAGTTAGAGTCAAACATCCCAATCTCTATTTGATATTTCATTGTGCTGTGTCATCTGTTTATCACTCAACATTAATGGAAGTATATCTCTACTAACATAATGCATTTTCTTCATGGTATTTTAAAAATTCCATCAGGGTTAAACCTTGGTTTCTCATTAGTTTCTATAATTGTAAAGAGCCAATTTCATGAAAAATAACTATAAAGAAAAATATGTATGTCAATGTCAGACCCAAAAATTAAAATAACATATGGATAAATTGATTCATTTTCTTATTGGTTATAAGACAAACCCATTTGAGATTTTACTTGTAGAATTATAATATGAAATGCACATTCTAGAAAAACTTTGAAAACGATAAAGGTTTTCCATCAAATCCATAACCTGAAGTTGTAGTGTAGTTCTTAGCATATGAAAAAAAGTATTTTCCCTTGAAGTTTTTTCTATCTTCCAGATAAATAGAATTTGGTCATGACTGATAAGAATTTTACTCATTCCTCATACAAAAGAAACTTGAATTCTATTATATGGTAAAAGGAATTTTGGCTCCACAACATTGGGTATTAGATTTGAACTAAATCAATGTTTCGGTATATGTTTTATTAGTCCCTGCCCTCCGAGCTGCAGGGACTATAGTAATCGAATCTCCTTATGTGAATTAATTATTTATTATTTTAAAATTAAAATCATAATACTTAACCTAAATTTTTTTGTCTTTATCATATTGAGCATTTTTTACTAGCATATCACAAACATACAACAAATATTCCTGACCAGTAACAAATTTGAAGGTCTTATTGAACTCTTCCTGAGGCATTTCCTACTTTTATATTGGTTAAAGGTCCTATTTCCTTATATTTTTCCCGAATAAAATCAGTATTTTGTAGTAATTCTAGCATTACTACATAACATTAAATGTTTATCGATAACATGTACACTGCTTGCCTTATTATATGAACTTAGAATTTTTTGTGATGTCCAGAGTAAATGGCACTAGTGCCACTTGCCATTCCCATGGTGCAACATCTAAAACTTAGCTTGTTCAACCAACACCAGGTAATCAACATAGTTCACAAGAAATATGATTGCTATGCGAACAATCGACCATCGTATTTCTCTTCATGTTTTTTATTTTTATATGGAATTTTTTATGATGGCCTCGAAACCTGCTTCACATGGAAACTTACCTCTCCCATTCTAGACAAGCTAGTATTATGTACTTTTATTCTAAACAATTTGAGAAGTTCATTGAGTGCATAGAAAAAATTGTTGTAGAAGGGGAATTCCACCATTTCCACGTCCTCCACATCCAAGAATCCAACACTTTCCTTGACAAGAAGTACAGAGCAACGGGAAAAGGGGCACTATACTTTTAGGGCTTTGGGAATTTACGCCTCCACCATTACAACAGACGAATATTGTTGTTGTTACATTTTCTGAAGGCTAACAAGAGGAATCATGATGGGAGTTTGCTATGGGCGAGAAGGGGATGACCTTCCAACCCCAAATAAAGTAGCCCAATTGGTGAATTAAATTTCTTTCAAAAACATAATAATCTATGACTTTAATGTGCAGGTGGCTTTTTGTAACATATTGAAATTTTTCTCTAAAATATTTGCTTAAGATAAAAAAATATATTTTTTCTTGGTGCTGGTTCCTACTCTGCCTGGAAGTAACGCAAATTCCCATATACATTCTCTAGTTTTTTGTTGGAATAAAGAGATAATTTGTTTCATGTTGAATTAGTTTTGAAAGAATCATGTTTAAGAATAGACTGCGGGAATTAGCACAAAATCATTGTTTAATATTACTAGAATAAAAATCAATCAAATATGGCCCAGATCATGCTCCTCGATTCAAGGAAGTCGTGACATACAATGGACAAACATTTGAAAGGCATGCCTTCTGTAGAACATCCAAAGAAGCCCAAAATGCAGCATTAAAGTTTTCCCTTGAGGTATTTTTAGGAAGAGAAGATCAGAGACTGAAGTAGACCAATGGACCATTACCCAGTGAGTCTTAGTTGAGATTTAACATTGGAATGCTTCATTGAAACTTTTAATTGATAGAGGTGCACGGTATTGTTATTGGTTACATCCACTCATGACATTAGTCATGTTATAGGTTCCATGCACTCATAACACTAGTTGTATGTCTGTAGAGGAGAAGGTGTTCCTTATTATTCCCTTCACCTTGTCCCTATGGAATTTGGGATTTTTTATTTGCAATTTTGGGTTTTATTTTCGTTTGTGACTTTGCACTAATGAATATCAATTCTCAAACATAACCTCACGTCTAATTATGAAAATAATAATAAATTATTATATTAATAGTTTACTGGATTTATTTGGGCAACCAACGCATGGACATCAAACACTTTTATTAACATTAATGTTTTCACTAAGATGTTAGACCAAACCCTGGGAGGTGATCATCATAGCCTTTCCACTTAGATTTCTAGTTCTACGTAGAAGACAACAATTTCCTTGTTATTGCGCAAACCCTTCTCTTATGTTAGCGTTGTGCTCCATCTGCACTTTTGAACTCCTTGGAATTGTGGGGTTCTTGGGTATGGAAATGTTTAGAACTTGGGGGGGCTATGCTTGATCAAGTTTTTAGATACTTGTTAATGCCACTTGCAAAAAATAATCTATGTACTATGTACTATCAGTTCACCTGTGTAGGTCTTGAATCTGTCTGAAGTCTAAATCCTGAACCAAGTCTTTTTATGTCTGCATGAATCTCGTTGAAATTTTCTAACAATATAAAGTAAATATTTCACAATATGAATTAATTAGATGATTTGGAGCTTCTGATTGGAAAAAATATAAGGACAACAAGCTGCATGTTTCAAGAGAAATCAGCGCTAACTATAGCATTGTTAATAATATAGAGGTTTTTTTGGACTAGGACTTTTTGGTTATTTTTAGTGGATTCAAACACTAAGTTATAGGGTACATTTGATGATTATAAAAAAAAATTCCATTGTATTCAATTGGGGGATTTGATTGAGAAGATGTTCATTTCTTTGTGGGAGAAGAGTGTAAGATCTATGTTGTCAGAGTTATGCTAAGTACATAGTAGATTATCCTATTTTTTATGTGTTTCTTTGAATTGATTCAGTGTCATGGGTGTTTTATTTTTGCATCGGGATGGTGAAGCTGAGTTGGTGCACTATCAAGGCTTTGTCCTAACTAACTCCCTATATTTCATTCTACCTCCTTTGCATCTACCATAAATCCTAATTGTAGCAAGGCTTGTGGCCTCCATGGAACCATCCATGATAGCCAACATAATCACTCCATCAAAAAATGTTTTGGATCCTTACCAAAAGGAAGGAGGATCTTCGGTGTGGGAATACACAATGGAGGGTTGTAACTTGTACCTAGGAAATACTTTTTATTTTTATTTTTTTATTACTTGTTTCTGAATATGTTGAAACCTACTATCCCATCCATTTGCATTGAAAAACCATTCTTTGTGCCACCTTGGTCAAGGTGGAAGAAGGTTATTATTGTGCTCATAGAGTGATATGCGGGTTTAACAAAATATGGAAAAAATTGAGAGATCCCTAAGTGACTTGCATACAATTGAATTTTTTTTATTTATACAAAAGATGTAGCATTTTTGGACAAGGTTTTATGTTAGGGCACAAAAATTTGTACCATACTATATGTTAATATTTTAGCTAATTATTATGTTCAAGGTGATTCTTTCTTTCTATATTGTAAAACTTGAAAGTGAGGATGCTTCTTACGACTTCAATGATTTTTTCTCATCTATGATCCTATTTTTCATCTTTTCATGAAAATTATTTTTTAACTTGTATTGCTATAAAATATGTAACAAAATGTAAGAAAATTTACATGTCACAAAAAGGTTATCTATAGAAAATCAAAATCTCTCTGTTATCCGTTCAAACTTAGTATCAAAAATAAAGAATGGAACATCTACAAGGCTGAAGAAGTTTCACATTATAATGATAGCGATGGGTAGTTTGGAAAATTACAAGTTCTCCTTATTTTAAAAAATTAGTTATATTTCATTTTGTTTAAATGGAAACACTTATTATTTTAAAAGAGACCACAACTTGGAGCCTTTTGGTGAGGTACAAATCTGGTCATTTTAAGTTTGGTGTCACTGAGTACATCCAAAAACTTGAATTGGGTACAAATTAGCTTTACAAACCAGATGTTCCTACTCAAAATCTTGCAGGTGTACTACCTAACATTCTAAAATCCAAAGAGTTTAGGTTCTAGGTAGATGCTTTCTACTGATTTTGGTGCCCCTGAAGTTGTTGAAATGGTGTTTTCTTACATCGATGGAGGTCCATTTACTGCAGCCAAAACAGGCACAGGGACAAGAATGCCAAGGCAAGCCTATAAAATCTATATTTAACAAATTGAAATCTACACGAAACCCATAATAACACAACATGAGACAATCAGATTGAAACTAAAATCCAAAACTAGTAGTGCATCAATTAGTTCATTTAGGGAAACACCGTCTTCCCAGGAGAATCCTCTAATAATTGGAGAAATAGACTCATCAAGGTTTCCTATATGTTGTTGAGAGAATTTTTTTGTAATGATTTTCTCAATGCTAGAACATATATCCTCCATCATGGCATCTTGCCATACCTTCTCAACTAGATCTAAAAATAGTTTGTCAAGGCCACATTCTGACTCTGTTATTGCCAAAAATTCACTAGATCCATAGTTGTTGTTTGTGCTGGTCATTTTTTGACCATCAAATTCAACCAAACATTGTAAATATGTCACACAAGACACTAAAAGTAGACTCTTCATTAAATCAATAGTCTAGAGTAATAGAGATTAGTAGTTAGTTTACATTCATCCTGATTTATGCTAGAGAAAGTAATAAGAAAATGGGGGATAAATAAAGCATGATATATCAAGGGATGAACAACAAGATTTATTACATAGAAAATCAATTCTTCTGAAGGAAGAATAAGGTCTTGTTCGACAAGATAATGGTTGTATAGAGAATAGTTACATATCATTATACTACACCTTGTCCCTTGAAAATAGCGGCAAGCTCCATTATCTATCTAGTTCTGTGTCCTGATGTGGCTGCAACATTCTAGATTTTATTTTTGTTTCTGTCACCCACTCTGTGTCCTTTTTCCACAGCGAACTAAGAGAGGGAAAAAGACAAGAAAGGATAAACTAATAAAAACAAGAATCTTTCCAAAAATATTTTCTTCCATATCTCCTCTAGCCAACGTGGCTATAATACATAATACATATCACATCCCCCTACCATGGGGATATTGGTGGTCCCCATCAAATTATCCCTATGAGTAAATATGGGTTTCTTAGGTACTGCTGGACTATTTCACAACTCAACTTAGAAATTTGGAATTGGTTCTTCTATAACGGTTATAATATGCCTTTTCTCTCCTCATTGTCCAACATTGAAGGTTGAACGAATGTGAGGCAATCTGTGTTCACTACTGAATAAATCATTGAACTAGTTAATTCTAGCCTAAATGCATTCTCCCCCATTTTCCTTATGATTTTGAAGGGTCCATACTCCATATCATATGGGCCTCAACTTATTACCCTAGTTGTGAAACATAGATTTGCTCTTGTACAACCATATCATGTCCCCAACTTGAAAATTATGAGTTTTTCTATGGTGGTCATGGCATTCTTTGTACTGTTCCTGAGCATGTTGCAACCTAGCTTGCACCTAGGGATGAATTTTTTGAATCCGTTCCATTAATTTAAGGGTATTAAGTTGTTCATTATTGGACATCATACCTTCTGCATTTTCCATTGTTTGTATTGTAGGTTGTATGTACTCTACAATCCACTATTCATACAACAATAACATATTCTTCTTGACAAAGTCTTAAGCTTGCATATTCTGTTGCAGGAAATGTGCAAAGATTTGGGAGATTTTCTTTGTGGCATTACTAGGTTTGATCCATTCTATCTGCAACCAAATGAAACCAAATGATGGTGTGACAAGGATGCTAGTGTACTACTCATTGTGTCTGAATGCTCAAATTGTGTTCAATTTGTTGAATAAGGCTATGCTCATCACTTGAGATTTAGTAATTTATTGAACTAATGACAAAGTATGTTTTTCTGCTAGTGGTTGGTGAGTTTTTATTATTATTACTTTGTGCTTGGTTGAAGGTAACATAATTGGTTACATGTTATATGAATATTGACTACGCTCTTCTGAAATTTTGCAATGCATCAACTCTGAAATGTAAAATTTTCCCACAATTTATTTTGATATTTTGATGTATAGTATATGCTATATAAATTTAGTTTTTAATTAATTTTTTTAATATATACATCTACACGATTTTGATATGTGCATTACCAAAAAATAGGAAGCCATTAAGATTGATCCTCAATTTTCTGAGTGTTATGGAAATATGGCTAACGCCCGGAAGGTATTGTTTTAAGCTTCCTTTATCCTGGAACTCCGATGCTTGATTTTTTGAACTGATTTTCTTATTTTAAATTATGATTTGAGATATAAATGAAGTGATTTTCTCTATCATAAAACCCCATTCTAATTATTTGTGTCATTCCTCTTGCTCATGGCTCTTTGGCCACCTTAAGGTGGATCTGGACAAAAGAAGATGAACTCCTAGTGCAACATAGAACAAAAATATTATTTATATCTATAATGATTCGCCACTTCCATAATAAAAATCATAAGTTCTTGATACTCACCAATAACCACTCAGTCACAATGTTACAGATCCTACATACAGGGCTAAAAAAAATGACTAAAATGAGCTTCATCGATTTCCTACTTTCTCATATTGGATCATGTATTTCATGTATGATATGGACATGGAATAGAGGAAAATGCACAGGGAACACATATGGAAGGGCCACAAACTCATTAAGCTAGTCTCATTCCTGTCTAAAAGTGTTTGAAATGTGTTTTTCACACAAAAGGTTATGGTGTAGGATTTTTCAGTGAGTAGCAGTGAACGGTTGGTTTCTTTCTTTTAATTGGTTTCATGTGTTGTGAAAAAATAGCTTATTTGAACCTTAATCAATATTTCAATCCAATTTTATCTAATTTATATTTAGGTAAATCAGAAAATCCTCATTAAATAAACATTGAGGACATTATAGAGCAACATCGTGTTCTTTCCTATGACTCATTTTATAGACTTATTAGGAAAGGGAAATGAGAAGATTTAGGAAATGACCTACCTTCAGGAAATAAGTCCTAACTATGAAAACCTCCTACTGATTGGTTCTTCCGGCTCTGAATGAGATATGATCCTCAAGAATCATTGTATGTAATGCATATCATATCATACTAAACCTAGTTATAGGAAACCAACACTAGACAGGTGCTCCCAGAGGTGATAGTTTCCATAATCATTTCCTAGGTAGAGAGAGTTTACTTCCCTACTTAATCTGGCATTGCTTTATGCTTAACTGCTAGCACTATGCATTACTAAGAACACTACTATGTATTACTAAGAACACAATAAGCACTAGATTTTAAGATGACATACCATGATATCCCTAATCAATGAAGGTGTGATATTAGTATCATAACAACTTACAGTTATCTGTAATCAAAGCTCATATCACTATCTCACCCTAGTTATCAGGTCTGTAAAATACATGTTATAATAATTTGTATTAAAGCTCTTACCTATAGAGTATGTGTACAAGGCTGGAATTCAATTCCCCATATAAGCTAATATGTAAGATCAAATACATGGAGTTACTAACCTTATAGCAGTGTAAAGGTAGGGTTAATTACATGGTGTTAATAGAGTATATGTAAATAATAACTAGTACTTATGATATACCATATTCATATTATTTGTAATAGCTCCCTTTATAAACATTAACTCTATAGTAGTAATTCCATATGACCTGTACGCTTAACTTGGAGAATTACAGTGATCAATAGAGCTCAATTCTATCATATCTATAATAGTAATGTTTGATTGAATATGTAAAATATGGTGATAGTACTACTAGCATCTTGTTAAGCTCTAATGAGTATTGGATTCATATAAGCTTAACCAGTTCTATTCTATCACATTGTAACACTACCTAGTACAATGGTTCTACTTCATTACTAGTATCTAAAGATCATGGAAATAGGTTATAGATAGGATGCAAAGAGATTAGGAGAAATTCAAATGGGGATAACCAGAAACACTTTCCCTAGCCACTTGGGAAGCTGAATGTTGTGAAACCAGCTCCAAAAAGAGAATAAAAGAGATATCAACGCCTTAGAAATAAGCCACTTCAAGGGGGAAACCTCCAATACATTACATGAATGAACAATTCTTGGATGATTCAAATTAAAAAACCTCCTTTCTATATATAGGAGTCCATGGGGCCATAATGTAATCCTAGTGGGCCACAATGTAATCCTAGCCGACCTAACATTAATAATTTAAGGGCACAATAATAACAAAATGGGGGTTACAAGGGTACAATAATAAAAATAATGGGGTTACACTAACAACAATAAGGGACTATACTAGTAATATAGGGACCTAACATGCCCCTCTCCTTCAAAAAAGTGTTGTCCTCAACGCTTGAGTAGCTCTGGGTGCTTCTGTATAAAATTCTCATTCTCCCATGTAGAATCTTCAGTGGGTAAGTTCTTCCACTTGATGAGATACTCTGAAATTGATCGATTCCGTAGTTGTCGAGTTCTTGTTTCCGTGACCGCTTCCGGTTCCAATATGATTTTTCCTTCCTCATCAAGTTCTGGAAATATTGTTTGAACTGAATATTTTCACCTATAACCTTCTTTAAGCATGAAACATGGAAAACTGGATGTACTCGCGAAGAAGCAGGAAGCTCCAATTTGTATGCCATAGTACCAATATTTTGCAACACCTTGTAAGGACCATAGTACTTTGATGATAATTTATTATCCTTCTTAGCTTGCTTGAGGGACATTTGTTTGTATGGTTGTAGCCGTAAAAATACCCAGTCTCCTACATCAAAACTTCTCTCACTGCGATATTGATCTGCTTGTTGTTTCATTCGATTTTGTGCCAAATTCAGGTTGTCATTTAAGAGTTGGAGAACTTCTTTTTGATGCTCGATGTGATCTTCCACTGCTTGAACCTTTGAATTTTCTCTTAAAGATCATGTGATGGATGGTGGATGATATTCATAAAGTTCCATAAATGGGGTCATTTTTGTTGCAGAATGGAAGGAAGCGTTATACCACCATTCAGCTAGAGGTAACCACTTGACCCATTGTGTTTATTTATCAGATACAAAACAACAAAGATATCCTTCCAAACATTTATTTACTATCTCAATTTGACCATCGGATTGAGGATGATAAGATGAGCTATGAGCTAATTGAGTACCCAAACAAGAAAATAACTCTGTCCAAAAATTTCCAGTCAAAATGGGATCTCTGTCGCTCATAATAACCCGTGGGTTTCCATGTAGCTTTTGAATTGTGTCCATAAATGTAATAGCAATTGTACTTTCTTTAATGGATGAGATAATGCACAAAAGTGTGCATAATTGGTAAGTCTACTAACTACCACCATGATGACATTCTTTCCTTCAGACTTAGGTAAACCTGTGATAAAATCCATTGAAATCTCCTCCCAATGTTGACTTGGAATGGATAAAGGTTGTAGAAGACCTGGGGTCTTAATTGTCTCAACTTTATTCTGATGGCAAACCAAACATTCTACCACAAAATTTTGAATATCAGATTTAAGGCCATCCCAAAGAAATTTTTTTTCACCCTGTGGTAAGTTTTTAAAAATCCTGAGTGTCCTCCTAAAGGAGATGTGTGCAATTCCAAAAGAATATTTTGTTTTAGTTGGGAATTCTTACAAAGAAATAAGCGATCTTTGTACCATAAGGAATCATTTTTCAAACTTAATGTATCAGATGTAATAGGATCTTGCTACAACTTTTGCATGAGTGTCCACACGTCTTCATCCTTCTTCCATTCATCTCTTGCTTCGGTTATCCAATCTGGTTGGATAGTAGAAATGGCACAAAGCAATGCTTCCACCTCTTCATTATTTCTTGAGAGTGCATCTGCAACAACAGTTAGCTTCCCTTTTTTGTATATTATTTCAAAGTCATAAGCCAACATCTTTGTGACCCATTTTTGCTGCTCTTCTAAAGATAGTCTTTGTTCCAAAAAGTGTTTAAGATTATCATGATCAGTTTTTAACTTGAAGTGTCTTCCCATTAGGTAAGTTCTCCATTTCTTTAGTACATGAAGTATTGCTAACATTTCTTCTCATAAATAGGTTTCTGTAAATACTTTCCTTTGATTGGACGACTTTAAAAAGTAATGGGTCTTCCTTCTTGCATTAAAACAACACCAATTCCATTTCCTGAGGCATCACATTCCACAATAAAGGTTTTTGTGAAGTCTGGCGTAGCCAAGACTGGTGCTAGGCACATTGCCTCTTTAAGATGTTCAAAGGCCTTAATTGCTTCAGGAGTCCATGAAAATGCATCTTTCTTTAATAATGTTGTTAGAGGTGCTACTATTCTCCCATAATTATTAACAAACTTTCAATAATACCCTGTTATCCCGAGAAATCCTGACAACTTCTTTATGGTGGGGACTTTCCATTCCTTAATGGATTTAATTTTGTTAGGGTCTACCTTAACACCCTCGTTAGATACAATATGATCCAGATATTCCACCTCTTGTACTCGAAAGAAACATTTGGATGTTTTTGCGTATAATTGTTTCTCCTGTAATATTTTGAGCACCCTGTCAAAATGTTGAACATGAACCTTCCAAGACCTGTTGTAAATTAGTATATCATCAAAAAATACCAGCACAAATTTTCTAAGGAACGATTTGAAAATGGAATTCATCAACCCTTGAAATGTAGAAGGTGCATTGGTAAGGCCAAAAGGCACGAACAAAAATTCATAATGACCCTCATGAGTTCAAAATGTTGTTTTCGGAATATCTTCAGTCTTCATTCTAATTTGATGATACCCTGAACGAAGATCCAATTTGGTAAAATAAATTTCTCCATGTAATTCATCCAATAATTAATCAATCATAGGAATGTGAAATTTATCTTTAATGGTGAGCTTATTGAGCTCCCTATAATCCCAACACATGCGTCATGATCCATCCTTCTTGTGTACCAATACTATGGGATCTTAGAAAGAACTTTGACTAAGTTGAATTATACCCGCCTCTAACATTTCTGCAATCATACGTTCAATTTCTCTCTTTTGGACATAAGGATATCTATAAGGCCTGATGTTTAGAGGAACACTTCCTGGAATCAAATGAATAGCATGATCATGATCACGAATAGGTGGGAGTCCTTTGGGAGTTTCAAACACCTTGGAATGATTGTCCAAGACTTGTTGGAGATCTGCAGAAATAGATTATTTTGATGTCGGAACTTCTAGTGAGCATAATTGTGCAATTACGCCTCGTTTTTCTTTATTTAGAAGCTTTGTCGTGACATTAGAGCTTATTATCCTTCTCAACTTCCCTTCAATACCCTGTAATTCGACTTCCTTTCCTTCTGAAAAAAAATTCAAGAAAAGTTCTTGAAAATTAAAAGCCACCGTCCCCAAAGATTGTAACCATTGTACTCCTAGTACAACATCAGCGCCTCCCATAGGAATGGAAAGCATTGGACTAGTCAATACATATTCCCCCATGGTTAGCTTGATATTATGGCATTTTCCAGAGCAATTTATAGTTCCTCCATTTGCAACCATCACTTGACATTCTCATGCTAGGTATAGGAAACAATTTAATTCCTTGGCTACCTTACAATGAATAAAATTATGGGTGCCACCTGAATCAATCAACACTATTACCTTTTTCTTCTTGATATGTCCTTCTATCTCGAGAGTTTGAGGAGTGGTAATTCCTGCCAGTGCATTACACAATATGGTCGGATTCATTTCTTCCTCTTCTAGAGCTGGTTCCTGGTGTATATCCTCTTCTTGTTCATTTTCTTCTTCCTCTTCACAATCTATGTAAAATAATTTCTTCTCAGCACAATTATGACCTTTAGTGTATTTGCTATCACAACTGTAGCAAAGCCCTTTTTCTCTTTTTTCTTCCAATTGTTGTGGTGTCAACCTTGTAGGTTGTGGAAATCTAGGAGTAGCAACACTTCCCTCTTTATAGAAGTGAGTGGTAGGCTTCCTTGTCGCCATTATTTTACATTCAATTTTTCTTGCCAACCTAAATCCCTTCTCCAATGAATCAGGTTCCAAAACACAAACTTCATGTTGGATTTTATCCTTTAAAGTACCTATGAAGAGATCAATCCTGTGTTCCTCTGGAATATCAGTTACCCTTATATTCAATTTTTGGAACTCCTCAATGTGCTCCCCAATTAAACCAATTTGTTTGAGATTTATCAATTTGCTAAAGAAGGTGTTGCTCTTTGTATCTTCATAATGTGTTATCATTTCCTCCGTAAAAATTGACCAAGTGACAATTTTTTTACGGGAGCAAAGCCATTGATACCATAAAAGTGTATTTGGTTCTAAATGTAAAGTTGCAATGCATACCTTTTGTGTGTTTTTCACATTATGGAGATCAAAATATTGCTCCATATATAGTATCCATGTTATAGGATCCTTTCCATCAAACTTCCTCATATCCATTTTTGGAATATGGTGGCTCTTCCCGCCAACATTAGATTTTATGAAATCACGTTCAACATTTACTTTGTTATCATCATGAGTTTCCTCTACTATCTTTTCACCATTAGGAAACATTTCTTGTATCAACTTTGTCAAACCTTCCATGTCTGCTTTTAGATCATTCTTCATGTTTTCCATTTTCTCATCGATCTTAGGTTCCATGTCATCCATCTTAGATTCCATGCTAGCTTCCATGCCATCTATCTTAGAATCCATGCCATTATTCAAACCATCCATCTTAGATTCCATGCCTTTCTTCAAACCATCCATCTTAGTTTTCACACCTTTCTTCAAAAATTCCATGTCATTTTTTGTTGCTCTTTGCGAGAGCGAAATTTGTTGTACTTTCTCTTGTAATTTTGATATGTCATGTTGACATTCTTCGTCTTCATGAGTCATAGTAGAGCTTTCTAAAGGCTTAATGGGTGTTGAATTATTTTTAGGGGCCATTTTAGAATCCAATACTAATATCTATTCTACAATATTCCCTTGGAATCAATTCAAATTGATTCTTCAAACAAGACTTACACAATTCGGAAAAAAAAATACACACACCTTTTACTTGCTTTTGAGGAGCTCGATATTGAAATTGAATTATCTCTATAATTGTGGATCCTCAATATCTAAAATTCAGCCCTTTAGTAGCCCTCTGAAGATTTTTTCAAATGCCATAGGTCTGATCTGATTCGGATTCTTTAAGAAAAATTTATGTCCAATCTCCCACAACGACTCAATTTTGGGCTGGTTCAGTAGAGTGCAATTGTACGACTTGCCATGTGTCACTGTTTCCTCCTTTGGCTCTGAAATTGATAGAAAAAAAAATATAGTCCATCTACTTATGTCCACTTTTTACAGCATTCCAATCCAATGCTCAGAGAGAGATCTATGAATATTTTCCCACGATCACCTATTTGAAATGAAATTCATAAGCCTCAAAAAGCCCTAAATTCCACAGATTATATCTCTGAAAATATTGCAAACCAATATCTGAAATTTTGTGAAGATGTTCCTCGGGATTGTGGCTTCTCACTCTAAAAATTTCAGCTTCTGAACCTTCGTAGAAAAAAAAGTTATTATGAAAATACCACGATGACCTGTTTAGGTTAAATTTAGGAACCTGCAAAATGACCTAACTTGCACAGATCATATCTCTGAAAATTTTGCGAACCAAGATCTGAAATTTTTTGACGATGTTCCTCAGGATGTTTTCTTCGCACTCTAAAAATTTCAGATTCTAGACCTTCGTAGAAAAAACGTTATAGCGAAAATTCCACGCTAACTTGTTTGGAGCAGCTAAACCCTAGAATCTCAAAGCTCTGATACCAAATGTTGTGAAACTAGCTCCAAAAAGAGAAGAAAAGAGATATCAACTCCTTGTAAATAAGCCACTTTGAGGGGGAAACCTCCAATACATTACATGAATGAACAATTCTTGGATGATTCAAATTACAAAACCTCCTTTCTATATATAGGAGTCCATGGGGCCAGAATGTAATCCTAGTGGGGCCACAATGTAATCCTAGCCGACCTAACAATAATAATTTAAGGGCACAATAATAACAATATGGGGGTTACAAGGGTATAATAATAACAATAATGGGGTTACACTAACAATAATAAGGGACTATACTAGTAATATAGGGACCTAACACTGAATCGATCGGTTAAGTAGTTTGATCAAGGAGGAAGCTATTCAGATTTCATTGAGTGGAAGAACCACTAGAACAAACTTGGTTCGGGAAATTTGCTAGTCATTGCATCAAGAACATCTCACAACCGCTAAGCTTAGTCAGGTCAGGTATAAGAGCTAGCTAACTTATCCTATAGAACATGAATTACTCAATTTTTTTGATAATACAATACCTTACAATGCACCAAACTGCACAACAATTCCCAAACCCCATTATAGAGCAACATCCCATGCTTTCTTATGATGTGTTTTCTAGAATTATTAGGAAATGCAAGTATGGTATTTAATTCATTGCCCTTCCACATGGAAAAGGGGACTAGCTGGATTCACTGCTTGAACTCCCGCTCAAGGCATGGACTAGCTGCCTTCCAGCCATTCTTGTTTTAATAGAAACCATTTAAATTGGTCAGTAAAAACAAAATTATATATTAAGTATGAATACAAATAAAATGTCTTAGTATTGGGGAATTTTATGATTTACCAGCATATATGATTCAATATAATCTTTCCTTGGTACAATTTCATATTTTTTCAATATTAAGTATACAATCAACAACATAAGTCACATATCTTTCAAACTTCATTGAGGATACTTTCCATACGACCTTGCGGATCAGCTAGGTGATGTCCTAGTAAGGATTTTCCATCTAAGCAAGCTCCTATATTTGTCTTTTCTGATAGTATTTCAGGGCTAAATGCTCTAGTGGTTCACTAATGAAAATTTACCACCTTGAGAATGAAAAAAATCATCCACATTAGTTAGCTTAAATTATCACTTTTATTTTGGTATTTCAACATTTTTGTGAAAATATCAGGTGTGAGAAGATAAGAGAATTCCCTTATTCTTCAATTTCAATAATTGTGTTTTTGGCAGAAAAATGACTCATACACCAAGGGGAACTTATTTTGTAATTGATTACCTCCACAATATAACCCATGTATACTATACCAAGGGTCCAAATCATTTTATAATTTCTCTTACCATCAAACATGTCTAAAAAATTCTCATAGACCGACTAATGAAAGCTCTCATTTTCTAAAGCAAGATAAATTTCACTGTTTTCCACCCAAAGGAAACTTTTTTCATCTAGGGACCATACTAAGAAAAAAAAACATGTCATGTTAAGTATGAAAGTACATTTAAGTTTTGAGATAGATTTCAAATAATAAATACCATATCCTTGAATAAAATTCATTTAAAAGTATAACATGTGTTTTCAAGATCCAATATATTTCTCTATTGCTATATCTTATATAACAATAAAATTCCCACTGCATATTTTCCTATGAATTGAAATTTAATGAGGATGGATAACTTAGATATCAAATTTATGTATCAAGGTATGATGCATTTATTGGATTTTCTTGGTAGTATATGCATCATTGGTATTTTCACATATACATTCTATAATGCATATATTGTTGTAATGCATTCAATTACAATCATTTGATTTGGTGCATACAATGAAATACCACATTCATGATCTAAGAGAAGTATTCACATTCCATAAATGTTAACACATTCAACTTCTAGTCTGGGTGAACATGGGTATTCAAGACTCTCATTCTTTGTACATCACTCATGTACATTTTAAATGCTTACAACCACTACTCCCGTCCCCATATTTTTCTCATGCAAACATGAAAATTCGGGGATCCATGTTAAGGTCTTGAACCAATATTTCCTTCCTCATATTTGTCTTGTGAAAATGAGAAGTGGGGGAGCCATGGTAAGGGTGTGAGATGGAATAGAAGGGTGGAATGTAAGAGGGAAGATAAAGGGAAAATATAGACATCGTAGGAGTAAGAGAAGGGATCAATATTTTATCCATCAAACCTAGGTATTGGTAAGGTTAAGTATGGGGTGAGTTATGAAGGTAGTAAACATACAAAAAGGAGGAAAATTTATGATGGAAAGTGTTATACATTTTTTTGGAGAGATAAGAAATTACAGTGAGGAAAATGAACTTAAGAAAAGGTGGAAAATAAATACATCATTACAATACTTAAACACAACTCATCATGTCTCAATACCTCAATACAAAAGGGATAGTACACATACACATAAAAACTTCCATGTACCACCACCTTGACAAAATAATCCATAAAATCATATATATATATATATATATATATATATATATATATATATATATATATATATATATATATATATATATATATATATAAATGAGTACATTGAAATGATGAAGTCATAGTCAAGTTTGATCACCTTAGAATTTTTAGATCTCTTTCTTTTTCAAATTGACTTGCACACTTGTTGGTTAATTAAGGACCATCATTGGTTTCCCTAGTCAACTAGTCAATCTTCTAGTGAACATTTCTAGTCAAATACCTAGTTGAATGTAACAACGTCCTCCCACATCTACCCATGTAACCGAAAAACTGGGGTAAACATGTGATGAAGAGTGAATATGATATGATTCAACTCCCTATATATCAGTTAATTAAGTGGAACCAACGGAACACATCCAACCTAATCTTCTATGCATTCAACAAAACCCACAGGAGGCATCCAACCCTCCCGGTGACTAGCCCCCAAGAAAAATTGACATTTTTCTACTTAAAGCCTCACTTGCTCTCATGACATGGGCATGGATGCGACTGACATCCTCCAACCACCCCCACAACAAGGAAAGAATGTGACTTGGGAATTTTCCATGTAGTTATGTGCTAGCGACTCCAGATTATGTGCCTCTCTTTCAGGGCCAAGACTCAACCCACTGCTTAGAACTTCGTGAAACTTACAGAAATGAAAAATTACATTGAAAAAATGATAAGAATTAAAATACTTGAACAAGGACCTGAATGGACCCTTAATACACATGACAAGCATTTCATCAAACATGTCACAAGTGTGCAATCTATAGGTTTAAATAACATATCTGAGCATAGGGGTCTCACACTTATCTAAGAATCACTAGGAAGCATCATCAAAATAAATTCATTAACATATATTAAGCCATACATTCAGAGGTTAACCAAAACATTATGAAAGACACACATTATCACTGTCATCAAACCCACTCACAACCAGCATATAACCAACAAAAATATTGAGGACATAACAACCATAAAAACCACATATAAACAAGTATATTTAACCATAGAATAAAAAGTGTGAGAATATATTAATCATGAATGCATAGGCCAAAAAGGGTTGAAACTTCCATGTTACACCTGACCATAGATTAGTTGAACCAGATTTCTCTTCAGACAATAACCCTCATGCCATATTCCAATCGTGAATGTTGGATCTCATAGAAAAAATACATCAAAACCAATTTAGGGCTTCTAGAGGCCAAACCACCTCAACCCTCAAACATTGATTCCAAATCATGGTCATACATCACTAACCATAACCACATCGGTCTCTACCCAAGTTGTTCATGGATCCAAAAAATTTATTCCAACCGAGGCTTCAGGACTAGTAACTCAACCCACAACTGTTGTCAAGATCCAGAGCGTTTTTCCAACCAAGGCTCAACGACTAGTAACTCAACCCACAAAGGGCTCCAAAGAATTTCTCCAACAAATGGTCCAAGACTAGTAACTCAACCCAAGTTTTAAAGGGCTCCAGTGCATTTGTCCAACCAAGGCTCCTAGAGCTAATAACTGAACCCATGATCAAACGAGCATGAGAACCAGCCAAAAAACAAATAGGAAAAGACTCCCATAACACCGTGGATATCTAGGCAATGTAAATGATATGAAAAAACACTATTAATTCAGGTAATCCTCCATGCCAATGAAAAATCATAAGAAAGTAACCACATGCATATTCCATGCATGCCAAAACTAGTAAGGAAATCATACATGCAGCTCGGTACCTGCATGAAAAACCCCGTTGTATTTTCTTATCCAAATTTCCTCTTGCGCTTTCTTGATCTTCCTTTTCCTTCTTTCTCTGAATCCCAAGTGTGCCACACTCCTCCAAGAGTGCTTCAAGAAAAATCTAAGTGTCCAATAGTGTGAGAGAGAGAATAGGATGAGAGCTCCAAAACTGAACTGACAAAAAGGTACCCACTGATCCTCATAGGCCTTTTTTATTAATGAGACCTCTAATTTCTTCATTTTTCCATTATTTTCCTTTATTTTCCTCCTCACATGAAACTTGTGACCTTCCACCTTCCTTTTTTTCTAATTTCCATTGTTTTCATAAATAAAAGACAATAAATTCCACTTTTCCTTTCCAAAACCTTTGCCATTGCATTTTCCAATTTCCATAGCCATAATAAACCAAATGAACACCCACATTAGGGTTTTTTTCCCAACATTCAGCTTGGAATACGTGTCTCATGACCATGGTTATTACTTTTACTTTATAAACTTTATTACATGAAGTTGTAAGCCAGGGTTGTTACAGACCCCTCCCCCTTAGGGGAACATCGTCCTCGATGTTCAATGAAACCTATAAGGAACAAGATTGCTGATAGAAATACATAATACCCATGGAAATTTATAACTTAGCTCGTTGTAGTATTTTCAATGATAAACCTATTGAGTAGAAACCAACATGACAACATAAAAACATAACAACCATAATGACATGACACCCATACATGTTATTGGAGATTTATAACACAACTCATGGTGGTATTTACATCCATATGCATATGCACATATACCAAAAAATCATACCAAATGATGTACCAAAAACATATACCAAAACATCTGCTCAACCAACGAATAGTGAAGGATACATAGCCTGCATATGATTCCCCATCTCCCATGTAGCTTCATTGGATTAAAGTTCTTCCATTGCACTTTAAACTCCTCGATTGCTCGATTCTGGAGCATGAGAATATTTCTCTCCAAAATGCACAACAATTTTGACTGGAATTCTCCTTCTGGCTCCACCTTCAATAAAGACCAGTCAATCACATGATCAACGTATTCAACATAATTTTTAAGAAATGAAACATGGAAAACATCATGGAATTTCACTTCCGAAGGTAGTGTAAGCCGATAGGCTACTGATCCAATCCTTTCAATAATCATGAAAGGTCAAAAATACTGAGGTGCCATCTTGGCACATGATCCAATCCTCAAGGAGATATTAGTGGGCTTGATGAGCAAGTACACTTGTTCCCCAACCTGAAACTCCTTAAACAACCCGTTCTAATCTGCATAAATTTTCTACCTGTATTGTGTTTCCTTTATATTATTCTTGATTACCTATATTTATTATTTCATCCTTGCCATCATGTCTGGTCATATCAATACCCTTATAACTATATCACTCCAACTAATAGGATTATTACAACTAATTCGAAATAGATTTGAAATAAGACTGAATATTTTCCAAAGTGAATTGATTGTTAACTTGATCGCTTAGTGTGGAAGAATGAAGGAAATAATTTTTTTTTATGACTTATTCTAGAACTTAAGAAGCACAATTAAACATGAATTTGTAGCAAATAAAGAGATAGAATACAACAAACAATGATTACGGAGTTTGTCCCTAGTGGACTATGTCTTCGGGTCTACTTTCAAGAAGGGCTTTCATTTTATTAAGGAATGATCCAAGGAAGTATTTACATAGAAATTCACCAAAATGAACATGATCATAGGAACCTATGGTCTTTATCAATAGAAATATCTCCCTCCTATCTTTCCAATGCCTGTCTTGGAGCCAAATTCCGCCTCCGAATGACCAAGATATACCTGAAAGAAAATTTCCTCCTCTCTTCAAAAAATTTTGAACAAGGCTCAAAAACACTCTCCCCCCTCATGGTTCAATGGCTAAGGTTTTTATAACATCGGGCCAAGGTTCAGGTTGAACCTCTTAGCCTACACATGGAAAATGGTTTTGGAATTAAATGGACTGAATGTTCTCGGTCTTATAAAAGTATAACACCTTGTGTTTTCGTTACATGGTGGTTAAATTAATCATAGTGCACATAACAACAAAACCCATTTTTAAACCATATAATAAAATTAGACCCCGACGGTTTGGCTAACAGCGAAGCAGTTGAAAAAATTGCATATGACAGATCGGACCTGTCCTGGTGGTCTAATTGCTAACTTCCACCTTGGCGGTCAGTTCTGGTGGCTTCAGGTGATCGACTGCGTTGAGATTGAACAAGATATGACCTTAGTGATATGACCTTAGTGAAAAGAGTCACCTTCACTAAGTGGGCCTGCAGGCTATTTTTTTCACAAGTCTATTTTTAGACTATTTCTATTTTTAGACATGGTGATCATATTTCAAAAGTTGCAGGATGATATTTATGGATGGTTGATCAAGTTGGAAAAATAGATGAAATTCTATTTTTAGAATATTGGGCGAAGTCTATTTTTAGATCGTCAATCTAAAAATAGTGTTAGACACCTATAAAATTTGTTATATCAAATGGTGGCTAAAATCATTTTTCAAGCCTTCAAGAAACAAGTTTTATTGAAAAATTGTTATCTCTTGAAGTCTTGTGAAGACATCATGTCTTTTTATTAATCTTCACTGCTGTGTTCCTTTTTAAACTCTGCAATTTTGTTGTTTTACCAGAAGAAAAAGACTGCTGAAGACTCCATTTTCCCCTCATTTTACCCCTTCTTTCATTCATATTAACCTTCATTTTTACCCCCTTGTTCCCCCTAAATTTCCTTTATTTTTCCTTGTTTCCCTTTTTCCCTTCATAAAATCCCTTTTGTAAGGTTTGAAAATCCTTTTTGAACCTTACCGAAACCCCCAAATCCATTGAAAAACTCTGAAAATTTCATAAAAAATAAGTTTTTTAACTACAGGCTTTAGCCCCCTTGGGCTAAAGCTAGTCCTAAACCACTTCCCCACATATGCCCACGCCCCAGAACCAGGTGTTAAACCCATCAGGCACTTATCGCATTGGAACAATAAGAAAACACAAGTCTTTCCATTTTATCAAACCTCCGATCCGATTAGCCCCTTTATATAAGCCTCGATCCTTTTTGTTGCTCCATATAACCTATGCCCACAACCAAGTGCTAAGTCCAAGAGTGCTAATCGCATCGGAGTTTCCATTTGATGTGTTTATTTTCCCCCTCCGATGGGTGGTCTTCTGATGTAATATCAGCCGTTGGATCTATCCGCCAGATCCAGATCAGACGGTCCTTATCACTCCTTCCCAAAACCCTTTCCCCCGCTGAGAACTCCTCTGATTCATCCTCCACCATCGATCTGATTTGCAGATCGATGATCCATAATCGGCGCCCATTCTCTTTTGCCCCCGTCGATCACAACACCTCCGATTACATCCGGGCCATCCACGTGTCAAGATTCGACGGTCTAGATCTTTAGCTCACAATTTTGGTTAATTTCATGAGCCCCGCTCTATAATGTTTTACAACCAATCTCCACTGTTGATCTCTACAGATCAACGGCCCATATTAACCCTTTCTTTACCTTGTATATTATTCCATTAACCTCTAAAATAAATCTGAGCCATCCATTCCATTCATCCAACAGCCCAGATTCATCCCAATAGGCCCGACCCTCTTGTGTCCTACCCGTCCGAGATTTGATCTCCACCATCCATTCCTATGTTCGGATGGTCCCGATTAAAACCGTCCCCCTACTTCTGCCCGCGCAAATTTTCAATATTGCGCTCTCTCCATGACCATCGGATCTAAGGCCCTTGATCTGACGGTTGAAGTGCAGTTTTGCGAAATTTTTTGGCCCAAAGGTTAATGATCCAAAGTTACGCGATATGGGTGGTTTTGAAATTCAACGCGTCAAGCTCTAACGCATATCGTGTTCAAAAATTAAAAACCGCCCTTCCTCCATTTTCTCGTGCGAAACTCGTGGTTTTCATCTCCGAAACCACTATTCCCCATTTCTATTGCATTTTATCGTGTTTCATCCCAGCTGTTGATCTCTGCAGATCAATAGCTCATATTCGATCTGCTCATTACACTATCGCCCTCCGCCTTCTTCCAAGGGTCTTCAATGAGCAATCTCAGCCATTGATCCCTATGGGCCTATCCCATCCAACGACCCAGATTGTTTCTGAAACCTTGAATTCCCTCTATACCTTCTTCACTATTGATTAAGGTTCTTTAACTCATTTCTTCGCATTTTCATTCATTTCATTATAAAATGGCCCTTCCACATTATATTTTCCAAAAACCATTTCAACCATCGATCTCTGCAAGATCGACAGATCTGACTTAAAACCTCCCCACTGTTTCATCAACTGCCTCCATTTGACCTCCGCAAGCGAATCTCCATCGCTGGATGCTTTCATCCAATGGCCACGACCTAACTGCAACCTCTGAAGCAATTAAACCAAAAAATACACAGGATTTTATTAAATTTTCTTGCATTGTGCAGGTTTCAAAAGTTTTTCCATTATGATAAAAGAAAAACAAAGGCTGAGGGTGACAACCCTCCAGGCCTTTATTCATTAAAGGGATTGTTCCACAGGGTTTTTCCATTAGCATTTTCCGGTGTCTCATGAATGCTGGCAGCATTATAAAGACCCCTCCAGCAGTTGCACAACAAAAAAACACATAAAAAATTAAATTAAATAGAGAATATCAGTGTTGAAGATCAAATCAGACCAGAGATGAAGAATTAAAGGTTGAATCGCAGTTTTGGTGGATTACGGCTAAGATCAAAAATAAAAAGCCTAATCCACTAAATTAAACATAGTTAAAGAGTAGAAGACAGATTTTAGGCCTGATTAAGCCTGATACACAAAATTAAATCAACTTAACAGTGTTTAAAGAAAATAAAAAATATCTATCAGTCCGGAAAAGCCTGCACTGCCACATCAGAGGCTAATTGAATCCTCTCAGCTACCAAAGCCACCTGTAGCCTCAAATCATTCAACAGGGGGCCAAGTTATTGCCAGAATAGAGGATATTTTTCCTTAATATAGTCGAACAGTTAATTCAGCCAAATGGACTTATTGAAAAATATGAGCAGAGTTAATGACACATAACCTTAAAGTCAACAAAGCATCCATCGAGCTTAATTCTTAATGTAAAACAATTAATACAAAAGGAATATATGTAATCTTCTCCATTGAGCCCCTCAAAGGATGAGAAGCATTAATCTATATTGATTGAACCCTGAAGATATTTTATTCTATCCCACCTCCTCATTTCTTCTTTAAATACTTCTGTAGAAGACGAGACAATGTTGGTTGCAGAACTTTGAAATATACTTGTGCTCGAAACTTCTACATGTAAATAGTGTTCAAAGGCTCTTGAAGCTCTACTTGTGATCTAATAAGTTAGGCTAAGAAGTGAAGATGATTGCTGAACTGAGACATTGGACTTGAAGAATGTAACTGGATTGACATCAATATACAAGCTGTTTCTTGGGATCCTAGTCTATATCACTCGTGAAGTGCTTATTTCTGTGTTATTATTTTCCTTTCATGTATGCCATTTTGTCCATTATTCTCTGATAAAGAACAACAAGCATAGAGTTAGGATTTACTGTTTACCAGTACCCTTCTCTGACTGATAAGCTTTATCTCAATGTTTTCCTCCAAATCGTGTATTTAAGAATGATTCAATACAGTTCAAGCAGTTAGGAATGTTGGCGTTCCCTCGTCCTACTGTTTACTTTAAACATTGTTCTTGAATGTTATTTTCATTATTTCTTAGTAAAGTTGGACTAGAAAAGTGATGGTGTGCCCTGTTTTCTATCTTCTTTCTCCAAAGGTAGTTCTGAAAGTTTCCCTAAGTGTATGCTGAAATCAGACTAGATTTAAAAGTATCTTATCTGATCTTAGGTTGCATTTTGTTTCTCTTATATGTTTTCATCCTTTCTGAAAATAGTTATGCGGATTACTGGATTGTTTGTCTATTGAGTTGGCTTTAATACGAGCTTGTCCAAAGAGGTTTTATGGTAAGCCCTGCCCTTTGTTCAGTTTTAAACAGTTACTTAAAAGGCTTTTCTTTTTTGGACAGACTGATTGATCCTAGTTGAAACAATTGTCTGTTTCCACCCCTTCAACACTTTTATTGTTTCCATTCCATCATTTAATCTCAAAGATCTTGTGATATAGATGACTTTCCCCTTGGACCACTCTTGAAATTGTTGCGCAATTAAAGCCCTTTTATAACTCCATAGCCCAATGGACTAAAAACCAGCGTTATATCTATCTAATTAGCCAAAGCTTGTTCTGATTTCTTGCAACTTCACACCTTTGAAAATTTTTCCATTTAGGACTTTCCACTCAACTAATAATCATGCTCAACCATCCAAAACAAACAAAAACCCTCGGTCTTAATAACTAGCCTAATATCATACCCAAAAGCTTCAAAAGATAAATCAATATTTGCACTTATTGGAGAGATTCCTCTTCGGATTTAGGAGGGCTAGATCCTACAATCCAAAAGTGGTTCAAGTGTTGTCTCTGCAATTTGTATTTTCCAATCTTGCAAATTACAAATTCCTAACAAATATAAGTGTCGATTATTATTAGCTCTTAATAATAATCCGACAATAAAAATCAACCTATTCTCTTGGAGCAGTTAATTTTAGTATACATATTTTTCAAATCAGTGGGCTAAGGAAATTAAGCAATTCCCAAGGGAAACTGGTGCTTCATGCATGGAGGACTCAGTTAGAACTGAAGTGGCAAGGTTATGATAGAGTTGGAAGAGTATTTCATGGAGTTGTATTCAGTTTAACTCAGTTAGACTCAGTTGAGCTAGTTGTATCTAGTCTAACTGAATGATACACTAGTGAGAGTGGAGCGAATTAATTCAAAAATAATAACTCATTAATCAACTGAAAAATACAACAATTAACTATAGTGCATGGCAGTTCCAGTGGAGACCCAGTGGAGAGATAGATGAAAGGGCAAGATGAACTATTTGTTGTGACTATAGTGATGCATTGATTGCATCACACACACATTGGAGTTGCCAATGAGGATTCCACTGTCAAGGAAAGAGTAATTCGAATTCATTCAAAGCTATTCTTTAGCAGGGATTACGCAGTGGAGGCAGGCTAGCAGGAGGGAAAAGATCGGTGCATGGATTTGCATATTTTTCCTGATTAGTGTGTGACGATTGATTGTACTGAGAGCTTGATGTACTAAGCTTTGTATGAGATTGTTACATGATATCCATGATACATAATATATGATAGTTGGGGTTTTCAGCTTCAATATTTCCTGTTAAACAACTGTGTTATGTGCGATTTTATTTATTTATGATTCACATGTGTGTGCAATTAATTTTCCGCAAAATATTAACAGTGGAATGATTCTTTATTTTGCAAGAAGTTAAATATTGTGAGATCAGGGGAATATGGATGTATGTGTGCTTAGTGTATACTAATTTCTACATGGTATCAGAGCATTTTTAATTCTTGAAGATTGAAATTGTGAAGAATTGGTGAGTTTGTGCTAGTGGAAAATTCGAATTTGCTCCAGAAGATTCTTGGTGCAGAAGTTGAGTATACATTGAAATGTCTTTCAATGGGTTACCATTGGAGTATGCCCTTGATGGGAGCTCGAATTACATAGCCTGGAAGGATAGGATGGAGGCAGTGCTGGAGGATAATGGAATGAAGGAGTTCATTCATAGCGATGTTCCTAAGCCGGGATCCAGCGATGCTGCATTACTTGGCGCATGGAAAAAGAAGACAACAAAGACAAGAAGAATTCTGTTGGAAGGTGTGAAGGACCATATTGTGTCCAGAATTCATGGGAAAGCCACTCCATTATTAATGTGGAATGCTTTGATATATTTTTTCCAAAGTAGAAGTGACCAGAGGAAGTTGGCGCTTAAAGAAAATCTCAAAAAAATAAAAATGGAGAAGGGTGATAGTATTACAAAATACCTCACGAAGTTTGTCCACTGCAAGGATGAACTAGGAAGTGTGGGGGTTATTGTTGATGATGAAGACTTGGTGAGCTTGGCTCTCCTTGGGCTTTTGAAGAGTTGGCATAGCTACGAAGACTTTGTCAATGGATAGGGGAAACTACCGGGATGGGAGCGAATTTGGTCGGATCTTGTGCATGAGGAGATAAGGTGGGGTACCAGGGATGGCTCTTCATCGAAGAATGAATATGAAGAGAATTGCGCTTTGGCTACCAAATCAAGGAAAGGGAAGGGGAAGAAATTTCCTTCAAAATTCGATGCTAAAGGAAAGAAGCAGGATTTGTCCAAAGTGAAGTGTTTTCACTATCACGGACATGGGCATTTTTCCACTAACTTCCCAGAGAAGAAGAAGAACAAGAAGGTTGTTTTAGCTGCATCTGGAGAGGCCTTAGTCTCGCAATTTGAACTTGATTTCTATTTGATAACATGATTGGTTTCAAGTGCAATGGGATTGGTATGGTATCTTGATAGTGGTGCGTCTTTCCATATGATGGGAGACAAGGAGTTGTTCAGTGACTTGGAGGAGAAGGACCTCCAGATGCATATAGAGATGGGAGACAATGGCCGGTATAGTGCAACTAGAATTGGGACCATTAACTTTGAGAGGGAGTCCGGTAATCCATTCTTGTTGAAGGATGTTATGCATGTTCCAGGCCTGGAGAAGAACTTGGTCTCAGTCGCAATGCTGGAAGACAAAGGTTATGATGTTGTTTTCAGTGAGGGAAAAGCCTTCCTTCGACATAAAAAAATGGGTAAAACCAAGAAGATAGGGATTTGAATTAAGAATCTCTACAAGCTAGAGGTAGATGGCTGTGCTGCAATGGTGGGCAAAGCAGAAGAAGTGGTGAGTTGGGATGAGGGCAAATTATGGCGCAGGAGATTGGGCCATCTTCACCATGGTGCTTTGAAGATCTTCCAGTAGATTTCTAGTGGAATTCCCAAGGGTGCTCTTGCCCAGTCAGATCAGTGCAAGGGATGTACTATGGGTAAGTTTGTGAAGACCACCTTTCATGAGAAGGAGAACCGTGCTTCGGTGATCTTGGAGAGAATTCACACAGATGTGTGTGGACCTTTCTCGGTTGCTTCAACAATAAAACATAGGTATTATGTTATATTTGTTGATGAATATTCTCGTAGATGTTGCATCTTCTTCATGGAGAATAAGAGTGAAACATTCTCAAAGTTCTGTGAGTTAAAAGCATTGGTGGAGAAGGAGTCGAGGAAGCAAGTGAAAGCTCTACAGAGCGATAATGGTGGTGAATACATCTCGGGTGAATTCAAAAACTTCTATAGCAAAGAAGGAATTTGAAGAGAGCTCATAGTGCCTCATAACCTACAACAGGCTGGGGTTGCGGAGAGAAAGAAAAGAATGATCGTGGGTGCTGCACAAGTGATGCTACATGACCAGGGCCTACCGATGCACTTGTGGGCAGAAGCATGCAACACTGTGGTTTATGTGAAAAGTCGTTGTCCTCATAGAGTACTTGGCATGAGTACACCTGAAGAAGCTTTTACTGATAAGAAGCCTGATATTTCTCATTTGAAGATTTTTGGCTCATTTGTTTACATTCATGTGACAAAGGACATCAGGAAGAAGCTGGAGCTGACTGCAGAGGTTGGGATATTTGTGGGGTACATAGAAACACCCCATAATTATCATGTTTATTTTCCAAACAGTTGGATGACTATGGTGCGACAGGATATAAAATTCAATGAGGTGAAAGCCATGAATTTTTCGCTTGAGAGGGAGCTACACTTGAATGCAGAGGAGGAACTTCTTGTTCCCAAAGATGAGCCTCTAGATGTGGATCAGCCATAGGAGGAGATTAATGGAGTGGAGGAGTCCACTCATGCATAACCAAACATCAGACAAGGTAGAAAGCGTACCACAGAAGCTGAGAGACTGAAGCTTGATGTGGCACAGAATGTAGGAATCCCTACATCACAATGCAGACAGAGACAGTCACCTGACCGATTTATTGGATACATGGCTCTTATGAGCAAGTGTATCGTGACAGATCCATCTTCTTTCGAAGAAGTAGTGCAGGAGCCCACATGGGTAGATGCCATGGTGGAGGAGTATGACTCCATTTTCAAAAACAATGCTTGGGAGATTGTTCCAAGGTCAGTGGGAAAATCAGTTTTAGGATCAAGATGGATCTACAAGGTAAAGCAAGCTGCTGATGGGAGCGTCGAGAAGTATAAGGCAAGATTTGTTTCCTGGGGCTTCTCACAGATCGAGGGGATTGACTATGAAGAAACCTTTGCACTTGTCACATGGTATTCTTCCATATCGAGCATCCTTGCTCTCTCAATGCAGATGGGTTGGCACATTCATCAGATGGATGTGAAGATTGTGTTCCTTAATGGGATCATTGAGGAAGAGGTGTACATTCAACAACCTAAAGGATTTTAGATCTTCAACAGCGATTCGCATGTGTGCAGGTTCAAAAGAGCGTTGTATGGGTTGAAACAAGCACCACATGCTTGGTACACTTGGATAGACAGCTATTTCACTGGACTTGGCTTCACCAAGGGTGAGGCGGATGCAAACCTGTACCAAATGGTGGTGGAGGGTAAGCTTTTAATCATTGTTCTTTATTTTGATGATTTAATACTAATGGTTGATGAACAGTTGATACACTCATGCAAATCAGATCTTGCAAAGGAGTTTGAGATAAAGGATTTGGGCCTCCATTATTTCCTTGGATTGGAAATATGGCAGCGGGAAGGTGAACTATTTGTGTCTCAAGGCAAGTATGCCTGGGAGATACTAGAGAAGTTTCACATGCAAGGCTGCAAGCCTATTGATACTCCTCTTCTAGGAAATTAGAGGAAAGAGGATGCTACATCGGCAGAGGTAGTGGATGCCACTGTTTATGGAAACAAGACCGGACATATGCTATGCGGTGAACCAACTTTCACAAGCGATGGTTAAGCCTACCAAGCTCTTTTGGAAGGCAGGCAAGCATGTCCTGAGATATCTCAGGGGCACATCTGAGTATGGTTTATGGTACAGACAGACGAATGAGGTGAAGTTGCATGGCTTCACGAATGTAGATTGGGCAGGAAGCCCAACAGAAAGAAAGAGCACATCAGGAGGGATTTTTAGCATCGGATCTAGGGAAATTTCTTGGTACAACAGGAAACAAAGATCCGTGGCACTCAGTTTAGCAGAATAAAAATAAACGACAGCAAGTCAAGCTACACGTGAGGCTATCTGGATGAGGAAGATCCTGGTCAGTTTGTTCAGTTCACATTTAGATCATACAGTGATACATTGTGATAGTCAAAGTTGCATTAAACTCTGGGTTAATCTTGTGTTTCATGATAGATCTAAACATATTGATATCCAGTATCATCATATCAGAGATTGTGTGTGGTGGAAGATCATGTTGCTTCAATACATTCCTACGGAGGATCAGGATGCAGATATTTTGACGAAGGCACTCACCAGGAGAAAATTCGAATATTATAGAGGCAGGATCGGGGTGAAGGATAATCCCTATCTTGTTGATAGGGAGTGTTTAGATTCAACGAGATGATGAGCTTAGTGAAAAGAGTCACCTTCACTAAGTGGGCCCACATGCTATTTTTGGCGCAAGTCCATTTTTATACTATGTCTATTTTTAGACATGGTGATCATATTTCAGAAGTTGTAGGATTCTATTTGCGGATGGTTGATCAAGTTGGAAAAATAGATGAAATTCTATTTTTAGAATATTGGGTGAAGTCTATTTATAGATCTTCAATCTAAAAATAGAAGTGTCGATTATTGTTAGCTCTTAATAATAATCCGACAATAAAAAAAAACTTATTCTCTTAGAGCAATTAATTTCAGTATACAGATTTTTCAAATCAGTGGGCTGAGGGAATTATGCAATTCCCAAGGGCAACTGGTGATTCATGCATGGAGGACTCAATTAGAACTTAAGTGGCAAGGTTATGACAGAGTTGGAAGAGTAGTTCATGGAGTTGTATTCAGTTTAACTCAGTTATACTCAGTTGAGCTAGTTGTATCTAGTATAACTGAATGATACAATAGTGAGAGTGGAGTGAATTAATTAGTAAGCTATTTCACAAATAATAACTCATTAATCAACTGAACAATACAACAGTTAACTATAGTGCATGGCAGTTCTAGTGGAGACCCAGTGGAGAGATAGGTGAAAGGGCAAGATGGACTATTTGTTGTGACTATAGTGATGCATTGATTGCATCACACACACATTGTATTTGCCAATGAGGATTGCGCAATCAAGGCAAGAGTAATTATAATTCATTCAGAGCTGTTCTTCAGTAGGGATTGTGTAGTGGAGGCAGACTAGCAGGAGGGCAAAGATCGGTGCATGGATTTGTAGATTTTTCCTGATTAGTGTGTGACGATTGATTTTACTGAGAGCTTGATGTACTAAGCTTTGTATGAGATTGTTACATGATATCCATGATACATAATATATGATAGTTGGGGTTTTCAGCTTTAGGCTTTCTTGTTAAACAACTATGTTATGTGCGATTGTTTTTATTTATGCTTCACATGTGTGTGAAATTAATTTTCCGCAAAAGATTAACAGTGGAATGATTTTGTATTTGCAAGAAGTTAAATATTGTGAGATTAGGGGAATCTGGATGTATGCATGCTTAGTGTATACTAATTTCTACAGACTGTCCATGTGACAACACAATCCTCCAACGACGGTCTTCCCGGTGGTTAGTTCCAAACCTGCGCGGTGTTCAAACCTATTTTTTATCTACTTGTTCACATGTGTTGCGGTCAACTCCGCTCGAAGGTTAAATCCCCACTGCGGTTTCTTGATATATATTATGGTTTATTACATTTATAGGTTTTAAACCTTTTAACATAGGTTTTACAGCCATAATGTGATTGCGCTATAACATTACATCAACACCACTTAAGGTTCGGACCTTAGGATGTTTATTACATTCTTTTTTCACCTTAGCATAGGTTTAGGACAATAGGTTTAGCACACCACTTAGGTTACATAATACCATGTACATACAATTTTCCACCTTTTAACACATACACCATAAATAATTGAAGGTTCTCTTTCATCTGGAAAACTGGAGAAACTGAAGATGATACTGGACTTCCCTGTCAATCTGAACTGATGCAAGATCCTCCTGGGTCAATCCTCTCCACTTGAAAGCTTTTGGACCAACAAAATTTTTATTTAAGTAGATATCAAGTGAGGGTAGGACTCCCTCACTCTTCCGATCTCCATCCACCTCGCCTTGCTTAGATTCATGCCTTTAAGTCCCACTCGAAGATATTCAACATATCCATGCTTTGAAGTGTGAACATTCCTGTCCAAGATGGTATCTTCCTACAACTCTTTCATATACTCAGGTGAAAAATCATCAACTGTAGGAATTTGTGTATCTTCTTTTGGACCAATGATCATGGGAGGTTCATACAAATTCATGTTTTTTACATTTAAAACTGAATAAATACTCATGTAAGGAGGTAAATCTAACCAAAATGCATTATTTCCAATATTTTCCACAATCTTTAAAGGACCATACCTAATGGGTTTCAGTTTCTTGCCTTCCCATTTCAATCTATATTTAATGATATACAACCATACCTGATCAATGACCCGAAAATGATGATACAATCGATGCTTTTATTGCCGCATTTTGTACTTGGCGTGACTCTTCTCTAAATGATCATGCACTACTTCATGTATCTGTTGTATCCATTGAATGAACTTAAATTCTTTATTTGTATCTTCGTGTCCATCCACTTTATCTTCTTCACTAAACATGAAACCCATTGGTGACTTTGGTATATACCCGAAACATGTTTCAAATGGCGAACGCTTAGTTGAAGGATGTAAGCCTCGATTGTAAGCATGCTGCAGATAGGGTAAATATTCATTCCACAACTTAGGATGTTTGTTGCAGTAACCTATGAAAATATGTATCATTGTCCTGTTTACCACTTCTGTCTGCTTGTCAGTCAGTGGATGAAAATTTGTGCTCTTATTCAGTTTTGTGTCCATGAGTCCCCACAAAGTGGACCAAAACTCTCCTACAAAGCGAGTGTCTCAGTCGGAAATGATGGAATTACGTAACCCAAATGAACCCATACCTGTTGAAATAACATCTTTGCAGTATGTTAAACAGTCACTTACTTTTTTCATGGAACAAGAATGCACATCTTGCTAAAACGATCAAGCATGACACACATGTAAGTATGTCCTCTCCTGGACATAGGAAGTCCTCCAACAAATTCCATGGAAATGTTGTCCCATGGTCGCAAAGGAATTGGAAGTGGCATATACAAGCCAATATTTCGATTGGTTGGTTTTCTTTTCGAGCACATAACACATCCTTTAATGTACTTAACAATTGTTTCATACATGCGAGGCTAGTAGCAATACCTTTGAATTTGTGCCATTGTCTTGCTTACGCCAAAATGTCTTGAAATGCGCTAAGAATGTGCTTCTCAAATAACATGAGCCCTTTCTGTCTGTGGTATGCACAACTTACCCAAATGATATAACAACCTATCATGAACATGAAAATTTACTTCTTCCACCTGAGTACCATGATTTAGTGATTCATAAATATCTTTGAAATCGACATTTATGCTATATTTTTCTAAATATATTTCATGTTTTAAAGAACTATTCTGCAGGATTACTGAAGCATTCAAAGATGGCCTAGACAACATATCAACTACTTTTTTTGTTACAACTTTTTTGTACTTAATTACTAAGTGAAATTGTTGAAGAAATCCCATCCATCTATAATGGCGATATTGTTGCAACTTAGTCTGAGACTGAAGGTAATGAAGCGGTTAATGATCTATATGAATCATTGTTTCCTTACCCGTTAAGTAGTGTTTCCATTTCTTAACACTTTCATCCAAAGCAAACAGTTCTTTATTATATGTCAAATAATTTTCAAATGGCTTAGAAATTTTTTATGAATGAAAAAAAATAGGTTTCCCTTTTTGAAGTAATACTACACCCGTTGCATAACCACTAGCATCTGTTTAAATTTCGAATGGTTGTTGAAGATATGGTAAAGCTAATATTGGTGTTGTGACAATTTTCTGCTTAAGTGTATCAAAAGCTTTTTGTTGTTTCCCTCCCCAGTGAAAGGAAAATTTAGAACCTGTTAAAGCATGTAACGGTGATGCAATCAAAGAAAACTGAGAAATGAATTTTCTTCAATATTGAAATGCACCTAAGAAACTTCTAACTTCAGTCACATTATGTGGTCTTGTCCACTTAACAATCAAATCGATTTTAGCTAGATCGGTTTTAAAATGACCACCTCCAAATATGTAACCAAGATAAATCAATGAAGTTTTCCCAAACTCACATTTGGAAAGTTTAAGGTAAAATTTTTCCCTTTGCAACACTTCGAAGACCTGTTTAACATGCCTAACATGCTCTTCCATACTGGAACTAAAAATCAGGATATCATCTGAGTAGATTATGACAAATTTATCAATGTATGGATGGAATACATCATTCATAACCTGCATGAAAGTTGTTGGAGCATTACACAAACCAAAAGGCATCACTGACCATTCAAATAGCCCCTACCTAGTTTTAAATGCATCTTTCCAGATGTCATTTTCTGCAATGCGAATTTGATGATACCCACTTTCGCAAATCCAACTTAGTGAAATAGACAACATTTTTCAATTGATCAAGTAAATAATCTATCCTGGGGAGAGGATACCTGTTCTTGATTGTGATTTTATTTATGTCTCTAAATTCAACACAAATTCTCCATGTCCCATATTTCTTAGGAACCAAAATTATTAGTGAACCACATGGAGATGAATTGGTTCGAATGAACCCTTTTTCAACCAGCTCTTAGATTTGTTTCTTTATTTCTTCATTGTATATGACTGATATGTGATACATTCTGACATTAGGAAGAGGGGTATTAGACAAAATTTGTATCTTAGGTTGTATTTTCCATTTAGGAGGCAGATGTTTTGATTCTTTAAATAGACTTTGAAAAAATCTACCACTTTAACCAAATTATCTTTAAACTGAGATTCACAACCTGAAAAAGAAGCATGTTGATCCTTATGTTGTTCTTTTATAACCATGAGTACATATCTTTTACTTGAACTTATCAGCCTCTTCATCTAATTAGCAATAACTAAATCCAAGTGCATTTTGATTTGATGTTCCTTGACAATGTATTCGATCTCATCTTCCTTAAGGTGATATTTATGCTCTTTCCTATGAAACACAACATCACTATCATAGAGGTAAGGACTTCCTATCACTACTCCACATATGTCTAATGGAATCACATCTAAATCCACTTCATCAATGTAATTAGTTGTGATGGAAAATTTTAAATGACACTTCTTTGTGACATTAATCCGAGAATTTTCCTTTAGCCAACCTAATGGGTATGGTCTTGGATGATTCTATGTCTCCACACCCAATTTCTTAACTAATTCTTCAGTGATCCATTGTCAGATAATGTGTCTATTTTTATGTGCTTAGAATTTATCCTTACGTGAAATAACTCAACTATTTTATCCTGATCTAGATGATTTATATTTGAAGAAGATGCAAAAGTAATAGAACTTGAACTAGCATAAAAAAAATTACCTATAGAAACCATTGCGGTTATTTTCCTTTCATCACCTGAGTCGGAGCCCAAATATTGTTGTATTTTTGTATTAGCCTTATTTTCACCTTTCTTTTTATGGAAATTATTTGATATGAACTTTGGGTGAATTTCCAACATCTGGCTTCATCATGTCCGATTCTATGGCAGTGAGAACAAGTAATTCTTTCACTTTCCTTCTAAGATTTCATTGCTTTCTTTCCCTTTGAACTACTCTTCGTCTTGCTGTCTTTGGAATCCTTGATTTCCAACTGTTTGGATGCTTTGTGAAAACTTGAATGGTATACCACCTGATTCAATATGTATGGCTTGAACACAAACTTCATCAAAGTCATTAGGATTAAACATCAATAATGTATTTTGTAAATAAGAATGTAAACTGATAATTTACTTTAATAAAGTTTCACATGTATCCAATGGAATACCAAGTGCCAAAGTTTTCTTCCTGAACTCCTGAGTAAAATATTGAAAATTCTGCCCTTTACCTCACCTCAAATGTTGCCAATCAATAACGTCTTGTTGCATGTATCTTAAAGGATAGAATTGTTTTCTGAGAGCTTTTAAAAACTTAGACCATGAAGAGATGACTTTAACTTTCTACTTTAAATCTACTTGAGTTGTACTTTCCCACCAGATTAAAGTTGTTCCCCCCATTCTAAGTGTAGCTAACTGAATTTTTGTTCTTTCATTAGAAATGTTCTAAATTCTACAATACACTTATAACTACTTAATCCAGTTATCTAACTTTTTAGGATTCATTTCACCATCATAAATAGGTATTTCAAATTTTACATCAAGTTTCAAAAGAGTTGATTTATGAGGTTTCTTTTCTATTTTATAATCTGGACTGGAAGAAGAATATGATGAAGATGATGGAGGAGAAGGAGGTTTATCATCTTTTCCTTTTCCCCTCTCCTTCTTCGTTTCTTTAGAATATGAAGCTGCATCTCTTGCCTTCTTATCTTCATATATTTCTCCCAACATCCACTGCATATTTAAAAACATTTGATGAATTTGTTCCTTGCCCATGACCTTCACTTCAAGAGTTTCACTTGCATTAGATCCTCCCATTATCGATCTTTGAGCGACTTTCCGCTTTCCAAATTCTGAGTCTATCTCCTTGAGCATTCCTTCTCCATGTCACAACCTAGACCTCGTTAACATTCATTGGAAAAACTACTACAAAACAAAACCTACTTCGATACCAGAATATATGATCTGAAATAGATTTGAAATAGGACTGAATATTTGCCAAAGTGAATTAATTTTTAACTTGATAGCTTAGTGTGGAAGACTAAAGGAAAGAAAATTATTTTACGAATTAATATAGAACTTAAGAAGCACAATTAAACATGAATTTGCAGCAAAGAAAAGAGATAGAAGACAACAAACATTTATTACAGAGTTTGTCCCTAGTGGACTACGTCTTTGGGTCTACTTTCAATCCGGGTGTCTGTTTGATTAAGGAATGATCCAAGGTATTATTTACATATAAATTCACCAGAATGAACATTATTATAGGCAACTCTAGTCTCTGTCAACAGAAATATCTCCCTCCTAGCTTTCGAATGCCTTTCTTGGCTCCCAATTCCTCCTCTGGACGACCAAGATACACCTGAAATAAAATCGCCTCCTCTCTTCACAAAATTATAAACAAGGCTCAAAAGCACTGTCCCCCCTCATGGTTTAATGGCTGGGGTTTTTATAACATTGGGCCAAGGTTTAGGTCAAATCTCTTGGCCTATACATGGCAAATGGTTTTGGAATTAAATGGATTGAATGTTCTTGGTCTTATAAAAGTGGAACACCTTGTGTTTTTGTTACATGGTGGTTAAATTAATCATAGTGTGCATAAAAAAAAACCCATTTTTAAACCATATAATAAAATTAGACCCCGACGATCTAGCTATCATCAGATCGATTTAACAACTTGCATATGACATATCAAAGCTGTCCCATTGGTCTAGCTGCTAACTGCCACCTTGGCGGTTAGTTCCAGTGGTTTTGAGTGATCGACTGTCCATGTGACATCATAATCCTCTGACGATGGTCTTCTCGGTGGTCAGTTCCAAACCTACGTGGTGTTCAAACCTATTGTTTATCTGCTTGTTCACATGTGTTGCAGTCAACTCTGCCCAACGGTTAAATCCCCATTATGGTTTGTCTAATATATATTATGGTTTATTACATATATAGGTTTTAAACCTTTTAACATAGGTTTTACAACCATAATGTAGTTGTGCTATAACATTACATCAACACCACTTAAGGTTAGGACCTTAGGATGTTTATTACAGGGTTTTTTCACCTTAGAATAGGTTTAGGACTATAGGTTTAGCACACCACTTAGGTTACATATACCGGACTTACCTATCGAAAACTATAGAAACTAAATAAAATAATAGACTTCCCTATCGATTTGAATTGATGCAAGATCCCCTTGGATCAACAACACTTCCCATAGAGTGCCTCGAAAAGATTCATCCTTAGTGACTCCTAATATCCGTTGTTGTAAGCAAGTTCTACCAGTGGAATATGCTCTTCCCACTTTCACTTTTGATTCATAACATACATCCTAAACATGTCCTCCAATATCCTGTTGACCCTTTCTATCTTTCCATATGTCTATGGATGATAAGTTGTGCTGAAGGCCAACTCTGTACCCAAAACTGCAAATAACTCTTTCCGAAACCTAGAAGTAAACTTAGCATCCCTATCTGACACAATCTTCGTTGGAACACCATGAAACCTCAACAAATCCCTGATGAATACTTCATTGGAAGGAAGTACGCTACCTTATTCAATATTTCCACTACAACCATGATTGAGTCATGTTGTCTAGATGCCCTCGACAAACGTGTGATGAAGTCCATGTAAATGATCTCCCATTTCCACTTTGCAATAGGAATCAAATGTAGTAGTCCACCTGGATGTTTACACTATGAATTCACCTATTTACAATCCAAGTATCTAGCCACAAACTCTGACATGTCCTTTTTGAGATTCATCGAATAATAAAACTTCTTCACTATTATCAATGTATTTTGATATCCTAGGTGATCTTAATACAGTTTGGAATGAAATTCCATCAATATAAGATTCTTGAGATCACTGCTATCTGGTATATAGATCATGTCCCTAAATCTTATCAAGCCATCTATCAGAAAATATTCCACATCATGTGCACCTGCACCTACACCTATAGCTGTACCTGTATCACTACCTGTACTGATACCTGTACCTGTACCTATACCTATACCACGACATGTACCGCTACCTATACTTGTACCTATACCTATAACACTACATGTACCTGTACCTATAATCTATTGTAGCCTGTGCCTAAGCTCCATGTACCTATTATCCTGCTAACCTTCCTTTAAGAAATAATTTTGTAGATTTGTCCCATAATAAATCATAGTTGCGATATGATTCACCTATATCCACACGCTAATAGAATTTGCAACCCTATTATATTTACCTTTAATGTACTTGATCTCAATGTCAAACTCATTGATCGTGGCGAACCATCTAGTTTTCCTGGCATTCAAATTGAGTTGATCATATAGATATCTCAACCCACTGTGATCACTCATCAGTACAAACATCATGCGAAGAATATAGTGCATCCACATTTTCAATGCATGGATGATCCATGTCGACTAAATTTCATGTGTCATATAGCTTCGTTCGTGCTCATTCACTTTTCATGATTCATAGCATGATACCTATCCTTCTTGTATAAGAACTCCACAAAGTCCTCTCTTGTAAGCATCTGTACACACTATAAACTCTTTGTTTGGATCTACAATCTTTAGAATTGGATCATTTGTCAACAATTGTTTCAAATATTCAAAACTTGTTTCACATTCCTCTGTCCATTCAAACTTCTTACCTTTTCTTTGCAATAACGTAATAGGATAAGAAATTTGTGAGAATTTTTTGATGAACCTCCTATAATTACCTTCTAACCCCATAAAGGACTTTACCTCATCCACATTCCCAGGCACTTCCCACTCCATGATAACTCTTACCTTCTCTGGATATACTGTTATTCCTTCCTTGGAAACCACACGCCCCAAGAAATGTACCTTTGTCTGAAAGAAAGTGCATTTAATGAGCTTAACATACAAATGATGCTCTATCAACAATCTCAATACTGCTGCTAAATTCTTGACATGTTCTTCCTAATTCTTAGAATATATCAAGATTTCATCAATGAATAAAATAATAAACTTGTCCAGATAAGGACATAACACACTATTAATCAAGAACATAAAAGTAGTTGGAGCATTAGTCAAACCAAATGCAACTACAAAAACTCATAATGCCCATACCTAGCTCTGAAAGTTATCTTGTATATGTTCTCCTTCGTTATGTGTAGCTGATGATATCCTAATCTCATAACAAAGTTTGAGAAAATTGTTGCTCCCTTCAAATGATAGAATAAGTTGCCAATCCTCCACAATTGATACATGTTCTTGATGGTCACATTGTTCAACTTCCTATAATCGATGCACAACCTGAGAGTACCATCCTTCTTCTTCACAAACAATACCAATGCACTCCAAGGTGATACACTTGGCCTAATGTATCCCTTGTCAATAATTTTCTCTAATTGCAACTTTAGCTCTACCAAATTTGGAGTGTTCATCCAGTACGGTGCTTTTGATGCTAGTGTTGCCCCTAGTATCAACTCAATAGAGAATTACACTTCTCTATGAGGCGAAAACTATGAAATATTTGTGGAAACATATCCTGAAACTATTATAGAACTGGGTACCTGCTCAAATCCTTACCTTTATCACTAGAAATGTGCACTACAAATAACAAACACCCTTTTCTATGATTGCGTTTTTTCCTGCATAGTTTTCATCATTCTGTCTGATGTTTCTTTCTTGTTACCATGTGAGACTATTTGTTCTCCATTATCATCCAAACACTTAATGGATTGTTCATAATAATCCACTTTGTTCCTATGAAGATATAGCCAATACATACCCAAAAGCATACTATATGATCCCAACATAAATACATTCAAAGGTGTTGATGTAGGCATACCATTCAACTAAAATGCATAAGATCTTACCCAATGATGAAATCGCTTCTCTGTACCTATATCCAACTACACTAACCAAGACTCTGCATGCACTTATTTATTCAAACCACACTTATACACCAGGTCAAGATTAACATAACTATAATTATATCCATGGTAAATAAAAATAGAAACAACTTGATCACAAATCTTACCATCCATCTAGATAAAAAATGCTTGGTGATCTTCTTACCTGTTATCCAACACTGCATAGATCCGAGGAACACTATTTCCAACATCCACAACAGTATACACCTCCAGAGCATTGTAAATATGTGGTCTACCACCCTGATGTTGTGGAAAATCTCTCTGATGATTATCTTTGCCACAAGTCCAAGATTGTACATGCTTCCTATCATCACCCTTTTTCTGTTCAGACTGAAGTTCCTGTCATTTGTTAGATGCATTGAAATTCTTGTGTGGAGTTGCATTTTATTTTTTACTTATGTCCTAAGGCCTTGATCGTTTCTTGTCCCATTATCCTTTATTCTTATTATTACCTTTCCAATCTAGTTTAGTCTCATATCTACACTTTAATTGCTCGTAATGATGTTGTATCTTTCATATGGCCTCTTCTAATGATCTAGGCTCATCAAATTCAATTGTATCTCTAAATTCTATTGAAAACCAACTGATTAATCTCTAAATCTTGGATTCATCCTCCTTGAGGTAAGGAACATATATAAATAACCCCAAAAATTAGCTAGTGTACTCCTCATTAGTCATAGATCCCATATTTAGCTCATAAAAATCCTTTTCCCTTTCGTCATAGTATCTCTCTCATATATACTTCTTCCTAAATAGTCTCTCAAATTCACTCCAAGTAAATTCCTGCTCATAAATATCTCTTATGTTCTTTACATCTCCCCACCAAATATCTGCTTTACCCATAAGACTAAATGTAGCTATTTTGGCCTTCATGTTCTCTTAGTAATCATGCAATCTAAAGAAATTATTCATTCCAAGCAACCATGCTTCTGCATCCTATGATTTCTTCATCTCTCCATCGAATGTAGTTGGCTTTGATTTCTTGAACTCATCCGAAAAATATCCCCTATCACTCCTCATATAAGGATGATAATGATGATGACCATGATACTTGTCAGAACTAGAACTAGAATAGTACTTACGTCCATCACCACTCCTATCTGATGTATCGAAGAACCTATCATCCGTGATCATGTCATATCTATATGGATCATTCCCACTGTGAGATCTACTTCCATTTGCCTCATTAATCCTATCCTCCTATTCATAGCTGATTTTAAGTATTCCTTGTCTCTACAATTCCAAAAAACTATGAAGAACCATCGCATTGGCTTCTGCTTCATTCTCCTGTGCCTGCATGATTCTATCATTTTCTTATTTGAAACTCCTTATTTCTTTCTTAAAACTTCTCAACGTGTCTGCTAAGTTAGAAGAGTGCCCAACACCAAGTTGCTCATATGATTCATAGGGAGAATATTTGTAGTCTACCATCCTTATAGTCATATTTGATCTCTTACTCCTACAAGGTATATTTTTCAGCTAAACCAGATCATAAAAAAACCATCATTCCTTAGTATAGTTCGGGGAGGATGTATCATCTACAATACCAACCAGATTAGGAAAATACATATAGAAACATAATCATATCAACATATAATCACATTTTCAGCCATTATCATGTTATCAATGCATGAATATGCTGACCACATACCATGACTTCATGCATAATGCCCATCGTCCAGTCAATGCATGCATAACAACATATAAACAATGAAACACATAACCAATGCACGACCAACATACATTCACAACAAATATGTTTATAAATGACACCATCAACTTCCACATGATGACACCACTACAATCATGACCAATGCCATGCATACAAAACAAGAAAAATGACCTATATGCAGCCGACACATACATACGACAACACATTCATCCAATGAGAATGGAAACTAGACATCACACAAGGAGAATGAAACCATGCTTTAATGCCACACTATAACATCCTCCTCCAAAATCTACCCAAGTAATCGACCAACTATGGTAGAAATGTGATGATTTACTATGATATAATTCAACTCCCTATATATCAGTTAAGGAAGTGGACCCGATGAAACATAACCAACCTGACCTTCTTCACATGAAACATAACCACAAGGAGGCATCCAACCCCTGAAGGTGACTAGCCCCTGAGAAAAAATAACATTTTGCTGCATTAAAGCCTCAGCCGCTCCCATGACATGGGAATGCATGCGAGTGGGACCATCTAATCTCTCCCACAACAAGGTAAGCATGTGACTTGTGGATTTCCAAGTATTTTTGTGTCAGCGACTCCATATTTTGTGCCACTTTTATAGGGCCAAGACTCAGGCCACTCCCCAAAATTCCATGAAACTTCCATAAATGAAAAATAACATCGAAGAAATGATATGAATGCAAATAATTTAACAAGGACCTAACTGGACGACTACAATCCATGACAATAATTTTGTCAAACTTGTCACAAATATTCAATCTACAAGTTTAAACAACATATATGATCATAGGGGTCTCACACTTACCTGATAATCACTAGGAATCATTGATACTTCATCACTATCACTGCATTACCATCTATTAGTCCATACATTGAGTGGTTAACCACAACATGATGAGATCCACACATTATCACTATCATAAAACTCAGTCATAACCAACATATAACCAACATAAATATCAAGGATATAATAGCCATATAAACCACATATAATAAAGTATACTTACCCATAGAATACCAAGTAAAATAAGCTCTTAAGCATGAGTGCAAAGGCTAACCAAGTTCAGGACATCCACGTTCCACCCGACCATAGATTGGCTAAACCAAATCTCTCTTCATCCAATAAAAACCATGCCATATTCCAAGCATGAATGCGGCATCTCATAGAAAAAATCCATCAAAACAAAACCAAGGCTTCTAGAGGCCAAACTACCTCAACCCTTAACCAGTGATTCCACCTCACGGTCGAACATCACTAACAATCAACAAATTGGTCTCTACATAAGTTGTCGACGGATCCAGAGTGTTTGCTCCAACCAAGGCTCCACGACTAATAACTCAACCCACAGTTGTTGCTGGGCTCCAGAGCATTTCTCCAAACAAGGCTCCAAGACTAGTAACTCAACCCACTAAGGGATCTAGAGTGTTTTTCCAATAAAGGATCCAGGACTAGTAACTCAACCAAAGTTGTTATAGGGATCTAAAGTGTTTTTCCAAACAAGGCTCTATGAACTAATAACTGAACCCACAACCAAAGGAGCATGAGAACCAACTAGAAAATAAAAGGGGAAAGATTCCCACAACACTGTGGATAACTAGGAAATGACAAGTCTAGGAAAAACCATTGTCAATCTAGGAAATCCTTCATGCCAATAAAAGGTCATAACCAAATAACCACATGCATATTCCATGCATGAAAAAACTAGTAAGGAAAAAATACATGCAACTCAGTACCTATTGGACAGTTGGCATCTTATTGATGGCTAGTGGTTGTGACTATATTGGCATTGATGTCAACCATACAATAGTGATTAAGTTTCCAGGAGAAATCCAATGATAGCTGTAGGTTTATGGTAGAGAATCACTGTAATATAAGGCTTATTTAAAATACATAAAAATACGATTTTAAGTGTCCAGGAGGAATCTAATAATAGTTGTAGGTTTCGGGTAGAGAATCACCATAGTAGAGGGCTTATTTAAAAGCCGTAAAAATATGACTACGGTGAACTAGTGGTCAAGGTCTCAAATACTGTATCAGACTGTCTCTAGTGGAAATTTTTGTAAAATAACTTTCCAGCAGTACTGGAAATGCAAAAATGGCCATTGGAATCAAATATCTTGATTTCTGAAGTAAGGAGCTTGGAGGCCTTTAGAGGAGACCAAATATGAGAATATCAGAGCATTGTCATATCAAAGAGTGGATCATATCAAAACATCAGAGTATCTGAATATAAAAGCATTTGACCCAAACTTATGCAGGAATGCAATAAAATACAAAAATACACATAAATGGAGAGATGTAGCGAATAAGACTTCATTTCATTAATATCACATAACTGAAATATTCTTACATACAGAATGGAAATAAACTATCTAGGGTGCTAGTAGCTTATCTCTGAGAAGATATGTGGTGGCTAGAGGCCTCTGAACTGTAATACAATGATGCACAAAGGCCTATCTTTTATTGAGAAATAATGGAAAACCCTAAACATAAAGAAACCTAACCCTAGGAGATGAAAGGCTAAACTATGGGCCCTGTTAGGGTAAATTGGTACATCAATTTCTTTGGGTCGTAAATTTTGCATACAATTTCCATTTGATGCACATGATACCTCATGAGAAAGATCTATCCGAGGAATACAACTGCTAATAGTGAATATCGAGTCAAATACCCATATTCGACTTGATATTTTATAGGTGAATATGAGTCTTTGACTTGATATTCGCTATCAGCAGTTGTAGTCCTCAGATAGATATTTCTAATGAGGTATCATGTGCATCAAACGAAGATCGTATGCCAAAGTTACGACCTTGGGAAATTAATGTACCAATTTACCCCACATGGACCATAGTTTGGTGTTTCATCTCCTACAGTTAGATTTTTGGATGTTTAGGGTTTTCCATTGTTTCTCAATAATACATAGGTCTTCAAGCCTCATTGTAACAAATTTCAGAGGCATGTAGTCACCACATCTCTTCTCATAAATAAGCTACAAGTGCCCTAGATATTTTATTTCCATTCTAGCTGTAAGCATATTTTGGTTATGTGATATTAATGAAATGATATCTTATTTCTATTGCATCTATGCATTTATGTGTATTTTTGTATTTTATTGCATTCGTTATTCTGGATCTTTGTTGTGGCAACGATGGTGTTGGGATCCGCATCAATAATTTTCTTCCCTTTGTCACTCCCATTGTCGGGATATGATTCAGATTCAGAGCATGCATCCGATTCAAAAGCCTTCAACTTGACCACTAGTGATTATTTGGCTTGACACCCACTTGTATTGTGAGTGGAGCTGACCTTATGGAACTCACACCACTTTCCCATGTCCTTCTTTGGTTTCACAATGTTGTTCTTTGTTTGCAGCTTTGGCGGGTTATCCTAGGCCTCCCTACCTCAGCTTTGTCCTTTGTTCTGTGGTTTGGGGGCACCTTTCCCTTGCTTATAATTCATAGATCCAAATTCTCACTTCTTTTATTAGAACTTCTGCTCACTCTTGGCAGCATACCAATATGCTGCACCAAGCGAGGAGATGTTGAAGAACTCCATTTCCTCCTAAATATATATGTGCATACAACTGCGTTACTTTAGCACCAAATGTTTATCCAAATTTTTTATACCCAATTTTGTGCAAAGGGTATGGAACAAATTTGTCAGCTTATGCACATCTTGATCCCTTTGTTCCCACAATGTATTCCATTACATGTACTTGTCCTCATAGCTCCCATGGGATAATAGTGTTCCTTGATGGAATCTCAAAAATAATTCTAAGTGGGTGCGACCGAAAACAAAGAAGGTTACCTCTCATCCTTTTTCTCACAGTAGATTTCCCACCAGTCATTGACATGGGGGGAAACTTTGAGGATTGCAAAATTAATCTTTTCCCAGTTGGAAAATTCATGAACCGAGAAATACCCTTCTAATATATTCAACCATCTATCTATGATGTATGCATCTATTTTTCCCTCAAATATGGGAATTGCGCCTTTAGAGTGGCTGCTGCAAGCAGATGCTTCGCTGGTTGGAAGTCATTGAAAAATCTGGGAAAAGTTATCCATCATTGTGTTCCTTTGTTTCTTGAGGGCCTCCTTAAGAAATAATTTTATAGGATCTCTTGCTCCCTCATGTTTCTTTTCATCCCCCATGGGTAATCATTCAGGGTTTGCGAGGATGATCTTGCAAAGGTTCAACTAGATCAAGCCCTAACTCCTTATACCCCAACCTTAATGGGGACATGCAATGAAGGATCGAAAAAGAGAAGACCGCTCTAATACCACAGATTCATACTTATCCAGGAGTGCAATAAAATAAAAAATACACATAAACATAGAGATGCAGTAGAAATAAGACTCCATTTCATTAATATCACATAACTAAAATATGCTTACAGACAGAATGGAAATAAACTATCTAGGGCACTAAATCTTATGTCTGAGAAAAGATGTCGCAGCTATATGCCTTTGAACTGTGTTACAATGAGGCTCGAAGGCATATTTATTATTGAGAAACAATGGAAAACATCCAAAAACCTAACGCTAGTAGATGAAACACCAAAGTATAGGCCTCGTTGGGGTTTTACACTAAAATTTGTCACCATGACGTTTTAGTGCTCCTTTAGAAGTCTATAATATCAAAGTTCCTAAAATCAAGCCTTGAAATTCAGAGAAAAGTTCATAAAAGTCTTAAAAACACTTGTACCGCACTTTCTCTTAGTATTACCTGCAGTGCCACACCTTTTGGCTATAAATCATGTGGAGCCAAACACTCTTTTTATTCATTAAGGGTGTGAACCCCTGTAAAAGGTAAAATGAAGGCGGAAAGTAACATTTAGAAGCCCAACAGTCAAATCTGGAAGCTTCTAGAAGCACTTATCCAGTTGAAGGTTTGCTCCTATCATGTCTATTCATTCCTCCATTATGGGAGCCTACCCCTTGATTTATGGAGCCCAATCCCTTCAAAAGAGCATTCTATCCCTTCTTAAGGAGAACCATAACCTCCTCTCTTTTCCTATAAATTGAAGCCATAGTTCAGCTTCAAGGGGAGTGAAACTTGAAGAATGTTGAGGAGAAATGATGTTAAAACTCAAACTCTCATAGCTGATCCTTATATGGGAAGGATTACACACCCATGTGCTTTAGCTGAGAGAGTGTAAGGCTTGTCGGAGTAAAGGAAACACCTATTCTGGACCCCAGGAAGGCCTGTAAGACATCAAGGTGGACACGGTTGTAAGGCTCTTCTTTATTTAAGTTAATACAAATGAATATTGTTTTCTCAATGAGCTTGTTAAATTAAGTGGCTTGTTAATCATGTTTATCAATGGCTTATTTAATTAACTTTCTCATTTCTTGAATTCCTTGATCATCAAGATAGGTTTATGGTTTATGAATTAATTAATATTATGCAGGTGCTTCTAATTATTTCATGTCTGTGATTGCAGGTCCTGAAAAGAAACATATTCAGAGCGACAGGATATTCAAAGTGACAGGAAAGAAGATTAGCACTAGACTATAAGTAGGTTTCCAAAACCTATTATAATTAATTCTAAAATCAAACAGTATCTAGAGAAAGTAGTCTTTATTTGTCCATTTGTTGCTAGTTGTCTGTAGGACACTTGGGAGGCCTGTCTTGTCCACAAGAACAACTTATCCGTCCAACAAAATGGTGACTCCACTGGGGAAGGGATTTCAAATTTTGTTTTCTTTTATTTTTGACTCGTGAATTTATTTTTTCTGATTTTCACTGGTTTATGCTAGCTTGGGTAGTAAACCTGTAGAATCCCTGAGAAAAGTTATAAATTTTTTTTATATTTTCTTTTAGTTTTCTGGTATCCTTACTTTTCTGTAATATTCCAAATGGGGAAGAATAGGCTCGGTAGGGAACATATTAAGATATTCCATTATGGAATCACAACAATATGGAATTACACCAATATATCTAAACCAGAGATAGACTGGTAGGGCATTTACCAGATGCATCACCTTCATAAGGAAGGGTGAAATCTAGAGGCTTCTTGGCCCATTCTAGACTCTGTCTATAGAAGATTGGTGAAATGCAGAAAATGTGGGAATTATTAAATCCTTTTAGATTTTTCTTCTATTAGGAACCTTATATCTTCAGATCTAAACAATGGATCCAAAAGAGAAGCAAAAACCAAACAAGGAAGAAGCGGAAAATTCCACTCTCAGGAAAATCTATAATAGGCTCAAGGAGGACGTTGTATAAGCAAGAAAGTGTAAAAATAATGTAGAAAAGGGCTGGGTTACCTTATTTTAGGCCGTGTGGGATCTCCATGCAGATTTTTAGCAAAAAAAAATGAGTTTAGAGGGCTTAAACAAATCTCCCACAATCAACACTAGCTGAAAATCAACTAAAGGAGAGAGTTGGGTTGATAGAGAAACCCTACTTCAGGAATTGTGCAGTTTCTACTTGAAGTCACTGGAAATCAGACATGAAACTCATATTACAGTATGGCAGCAAGAAATCAGATCTATAATGAAGTTACTTTGTAGAATCATTGAATTACTTGAAGCAAGATCAAGAATCCTTCAGAAATTGTAGCAATAACACATGGAAAAGCTGCAGAAAGACTTGACAGCATTTTATATGAGGAGCTTCAGCTGCTGGAGGTTAAAAATGAGATCTACAACTGATAAATAGGTGAAACATTAGATCCATACCAGATCTGGAAACTACTCAGCCTTATTAACAAGATCCCCTTGGGGTTTTATCAAAATAATGCATAATAAAGTGTAGATCTAGCTTTTAATACACTGAACTGCAGAAAAATTCAAATATTTCTAAATATGGCTTTCATTAAATTTCATATCAGATCTGAACATGAATAGATCAGCAAGCTACTTTACAAATCTTCAAAGTGAGAGGCAAGCCTCAATCACCAGAAAGCTAGTACAAAGAAAGATCTAGACAATAGAGAAGCAGTACATGAGAAATAACGTAGTTCATGGAAGGGACTGCACAGTAGCTGGAATGAGCTAATACAACAGATAAAAATTATAGATCTGAAATCAAAATGAGAGTGAGATCCTCTTCTGGGTGGTCATAAGACACCCTCCCTGAGAGAAATCTTCTCTAAACAACTAGATCTTGCAGATCTAGTTCCCCCACTTGCTGCAAATCACAAGTAGCTGCAAAACTCTCAACAGGACCAACGCTACTATAGAGATGAAGCTTGGACATAATGTCGGATAGTGGAGAGATGCACCACAATCCCCTCCAAAGAGCTACTCCATGGAAGGAGATAGGGTCTTAAATCGTAGCAGATCTCTTTGGCAAAGCGAAGAGAACTCAAGTTGCCCAAGAAACCTCAAATTCAAAATATCTTCAACAACCTTTTTCTTGTTTCTCTCCTCCTTATTTTATAATATTGGAGTCTTGGCAAAACCCTAAACCACTTCATTGGTTTATCCCCTTTCACATTTAGAAGCTCCTTCTAGAACTGCGTAGTCTAAGATGCCCTCTTGTGATTTAGCCCCTTTCAAACCTGCAAGATATAATTTAAATAGACCAGATATGTCTCTGTTCACATAGGCACTGATTTATTCTTAGTTTTCAGGATTTTTACATGTCCTCCTTCACAATTTATTCATTAATCATGAAATACAAAATAAATAAGGCAAAATTAATTTTCCAATTAGCTGAAGCTAATTTAGGAACATTACAGTCTCCCCCTCCCAAATGTTGCTTGTCCTCAAGAAACTGCAAGGGTGCTGCAAAAATTTCCCTTCTTCTCTTGTGGCCTCCTCATCTGTTAGTCTCCACCATTGCTCTGAATCTTCTGCAATAGCTTTTTCTTCCAATGGTCCTCCCTAAATATGCAAGTTGGCCTTTGGTGAATAAACCCATGGGCTCTCATCATGAAGAAATGGAAGGTTGTTGTGGAAACCCTCTTGCTGATCCATGGCCTACTCAATATAGAAGTGATGACAATCATGGGGATTTTCATGATGCATGAAAGACTCCCATCTCCATGCTATCATCCAAATGAACTGGATCACCTCCCAGCTTGGAAATCCATAGAAGGACTCCTCCCCAATACATATGAGAGGCATGTTACCAGCAAACATATGGCTCACTTTACAAATAGGAAAGTTATCTATCATAGTGGCCATAAAAAATCTCATGCTCCCATGGAAGCATGCAATGCAAAAAGAATGGAGGGCTCCTTCCCCAAGGACACACCCAACCAAAGTACCTCCTTTCCAACCATGTTCTCGAGAGTAAGAATATTTTCAACATAAGGAATCATGATTAGAATCATGCTAGTTGCCATGTATGATAAATGATAAGAGAGGTGTTCACTCATGTGCAACCAACATAGTCTTACCCTCAATGCCATGGAATAGAAAGTGTCAAGTGTCCTCCCCAACACTTGCTTGTTGCCTCATCCTTCTTGCATGCTTGGAGAAGGTGCATAAAAGTTGGTGTAAAAGAATCACACCATGGAAAGAGCATCTCCCCTCCAAGGTTCTTCAAAGGATGATCATAATCATCATAGCTCATGGCCTCAAGTGGCCCATGAAGCCCATCATAAATAGTGCTCCCTCTTGGAGCAAAGCCCTGCAAATGAGTGTCAGAAAAATACAAGTATACATCATGAGATCCAACAATATAATATTCATTATATACTTATTCAAAATCAACAAGGCTTCTCATGGGTGAGACTCCTCTCACACTTCAATGAATAAGGATGTGTAGATGATAATTCTTCCCAAGAGCTATGTTCCTCATCATTTAAAAAATGGCCCATGCAGTTCTCCATATGAGTGTGCACCTCCTCTTTGACATACTTGATGCCAAGTTCACATGTTAGAGCCCCATAAACTTTCCTTTTGCTGCCTCCCTTGCAGCTGATCTTGCTTAAGACAAGATCGAAGCATGTGGAAGTCAACTTCCCTTTGGAGAGTTCTTGCCTTCCAATACTTCCTCCATTTGGGCCATGCATGCAAGAGTATTAAGACCCTCTTTCCATGCTCAGAAATCTCCTCTATCAATGAGAAAACAATGAGCTGTTCCAAAGGCTTGGATGTGCCATGTGCCCTCATACCCATACCATCATATATTTCTATTTCTCCATTTCTCATCGCAGATGAATGAATGGAAAATAGAAATATTTTATTCAGAAAATTGCATACCTCTTTTCTGAATTCATGGAAGATATTATGTGTTGTTCTTGCTTCTCTCAAGGCTCCTCTCTTAGCCAAGTATGAAAATGTTGCCCGTAGTTGAGAGAACACTTTAGTTATCCTCCAATCAGGAGGTCTTCTTGGTGGAATGCCTCTTTGCAAAGAGACATCAAGGCATGGAGAAGAATGTGGATGTAGGTGGACAGATTTGCCCCTACCATTGCTGCATGGGTTCTCTTGCGTTCTTTGTTTCTCCAACCCTTGGAACTGAGAAGGGTGTATGCTCTTCTTCTTGAGATGCTCTTCCTCCTCTCTTCCTCCTTCTACCTTTAAGATCTCACCACTTGGTAATGATAATACATGATGCCCATGCATTGTGCCAAGATCTTGATGTGTGAGACCTTTTTGGAATTCCTTGCATGAATGCAAGAGTTTACCTCCTTGGAGCAAGTGCTCCATTCTTCTCTTCATGAGTTATTTGAGGTGCCTTTTTTGTGATTGCGTTAGTACCTCCTGCCTTCTCCCCTTCTTCAAAACTGAAATTGTTTCAACATCAATAAGATACCTTAGATCTTGGTCATCTTTTAAAGGAGAAACCTTCATGCTTCCCTCTTGAGAAGAGGATGCTTCACCCGAAGGAGATCTGGCCCTTGGCAATGCATCCAACAAAATCACTTCTTCTTTCTTCCTCTTCATGAAGAAGTCACTACTATAATGCTGAGGCTTAAGTGACATGGATGAGTACCCATATCCATGAGATGCGGATTCAAAATGTTCCTCATGTCTAGATCTCGGAGATCTGATTGGAATATCTTCTTGTTCTTGAAACTTCCGGGAAGTTTCACTGACTACTCTATGGTTTTCTTCTTTCTTCTTCTGATAGCTTAATCTCACAGGCTGAGCCAGAGATCATGCTTTGATACCACTATAATATTACAAATGGGGAAGAATAGGCTCAGTAGGGAAAATCTTAAGATATTCCACTATGGAATCATATAAATATGGAATTATACAAATAGATATAAACTAGAGATAGACTGGTAGGGAATTTACCGGATGCATCACCTTCACAAGGAAGGGTGAAATCCAGAGGCTTCCTGGCCCATTCCAGACTCTGTCTATAGAGGATTGGTGAAACAAAAAAAGTGTGGGAATGACACACTCCTCTTAGATTTTTCTGCTCTTAGGAACCTTAGATATTCAGATCTAAATAATGGATCCAAAAGAGAAGAAAAAACCAAACAAGGAAGAAGTAGGAAATTCCTCTCTCAGGAAAATCTGTAATAGGCTCAAGGAGGACGCTGTATAAGCAAGCCAGTGTAAAAATAATGCATACCAGGGCTGGGTTCCCTTATTTTAGGCTGTTTGGGATCTCCATGCAGATTTTCAACAAAATAAAATGAGTTTAGAGGGCTTAAACAGATCTCCCACAATCAACACTAGCTGGAAATCAACTAAAGGAGAGAGTTGGGTTAATAGAGAAACCCTCCTTCAGGAATTGCGTAGTTTCTACTAGAATTCATTGGAAATCAGCCATGAAAATCATATTATAATATGGTAGCATGAAATCAGATCTATAATGAAGTTCCTTTGTAGAATCATTGAATTTACTTGAAGCAAGAGCAAGAATCCTTCAGAAATTATAGGAAAAACACATGGAAAAGTTGCAGAAAGACTTGACAGCATTTTATATGAGGAGATTTAGCTACTGTAGGTTAAAAATCAGATCTAAAACTGATAAATAGCTGAAACATCAGATCCATACCAGATCTAGAAACTACTCAGCCCGCTTAACAAGATCCCGTTGGGGTTTTATCAAAATATTACATAAGAAGATGTAGATCTAGCTTTTAATACACTGAACTGCAGGAAACTTCAGAGATTTCTAAATATGGCTTTCATTACATTATATATCAGATTTGAACATGATTAGATCAGCAAGCATTTTTTCAAATCTTCAAAGTGAGAGGAAAGCCTCAATCACCAGAAAGCTAGTACAAAGAAAGATCTAGACAATAGAGAAGTAGTACATGAGAAATAACACAGTTCATGGAAGGGACTACACAGTAGCTGGAATGAGTTGATACAACAGATAGAAATTACAGATCTGAAATCAAAATGGGAGTGAGATCGTCTTCTGGGTGGTCACAAGACACCCTCCCTAAGAGAAATCTCCTCTACACAACTAGAACTTGCAGATCTAGTTCCCCCACTTGCTGCAACTCACAAGCAACTGCAAAACCCTCAACAGGACCAGCACTGCTATATAGATGAAGCTTGGCCATAATGCCAGATAGTGGAGAAATGCAACACAATCTCCTCCAAAGAGCTACTCCATGGGAGGAGAGAGTGTTCGTAAACAAGAAACCCTCTTCCCTTTGGCTAAACAACCGAGAGAACTCGAGTTGCCCAAGCAACCTCAAATTTGAAATTTCTTCAAAAAACTTTTCTTGTTGCTCTCCTCCTTCTTTTATAATGTTAGAGTCCTCGCAAAACCCTAAAGAACTTCATTGGTTTAGCCCCTTTCACATTTAGAAGCTCCTTCTAGAACTCCGTAGTCTAAGATGCCCTCTTGTGATTTAGCCCCTTTCATACCTGCAAGATATAATTAAACTTCCCAGATATGTCTCTGTTCAAATAGGCATTGATTTATTCTTAGTTTTCAGGATTTTTACATGTCCTCCTTCATAATTTATTCATTAATCATGAAAAACAAAATAAATAAGGCAAAATTAATGTTCCAATTAGTTGAAGCTAATTTAGGAACATTACATTTTCTTTTAGAAATAGTGCGGGCACCTCCACTCTTTTCTTGAGTAAACAATGCGGGACCGCACCTGTTTGCACTGAATCCTGCGAACTCTGTGAAATTTTTTAGGAAATATCAAAATCCTCTTTTCTTAATTAGTTTTTTCTTATTGTATACCCAGACTTGTATCTTCTATTAGAAAGCCTTGATTAAGAGTTTATTCCAGCATTTTAGTGTTGAATGATTTTCTGAAATATCTGCATGTTATAGTGGTTTTTTCTTTGTCCTTATCTCGCTCAAAGATTAGAAATCTTGGTATACCATTAGGTCACTGGTATTTCCTTGCTTTCTTGCTGAGTTTGACATCACAACATAAATTTTTTTATGAGATTTAGATCCCATTTTCTCATTTGCAAATATTTAAAAAAAAATTGTTAATAAGTTCAGAATTTCACTTAAAAAACCAAACTTGGATATTTTTTGAGTTCTTGCCGATCCAAGCAAAGAATTTCTTAGTTATATAGAAGCTAAGCAAGACATCTTCAAAACATTTAAAGTTTTAATTCAGATTTAGTCTTTATAATTTTTTGGATCTCAAAATTAGTGTTTTTAGCTTTGAGTGTTATTTCTAGAAATTGTAGTGTTCTTTTGAAGAAAAACTTTATTTGTGGTTTCGATCTTGAATAACAAGTAGGTTTCCAAAACCTATTATAATTAATTCTAAAATCAAATAGTATCTAGATAAAGTAGTCTTTATTTGTCCGTTTGTTGCTAGCTGTCAGGAGGACACTTGGGAGGTCTGTCTTGTTTGTAAGAACGACTCATCCATCCATCAAAATGGCGACTCCACTGGGGAAGGGATTTTGAATTTTTTTCTTTTATTTTTGACTGGTGAATTTATTTTTTTTGATTTTCACTAGTTTATACTGGCTTGGGTAGTAAACATGTAGAATCCCTGAGAAAATTTTTAAAATTTTTTTATATTTTCTTTTATTTTTCTGGTATCCGCACTTTTCTGTAATATTCCATATGGGGAATAATAGGCTCAATAGGGAACATATTAAGATATTCCACTATGGAGTCACAGAAATATGGAATTACACCAATATATCTAAACTAGAGATAGACTGGCAGGGAATTTACCGGATGCATCACCTTCACAAGGAAGGGTGAAATCCAGAGGCTTCCTGACCCGTTCCAAACTCTGTCTATAGAATATTGGTGAAACACAGAAAGTGTGGGAATGACACACTCCTATTAGATTTTTTTTCTCTTAGGAACCTTATATATTCAGATCTAAACAATTAATCCAAAAGATAAGCAAAAACCAAACATGGAATAAGCGGGAAATTCCACTCTCAGGAAAATCTACAATAGGCTCAAGGAGGACACTATATAATTAATCCAGTCTAAAAATAACACATACCAGGGTTGGGATCCCTTATTTTAGGCTGTGTGGGATATCCATGCAGATTTTTAGCAAAAAAAAATGAGTTTAGAGGGCTTAAACAGATTTCCCACAATCAACACTAGTTGAAAATCAGCTAAAAGAGAGAGCTGGGTTAATAGAGAAACCCTCCTTCAGGAATTGCACAGTTTCTGCTATAAGTCACTGGAAATCAGACATGAAACTGATATTATATTATGGCAGCAAGAAATCAGATCTATAATGAAGTTCCTTTGTAGAAGCATTGAATTTACTTGAAGCAAGAGCAAGAATCCTTTAGAAATTATAGCAGAAACACATGGAAAAGCTGCAGAAAGACTTGACAACATTTTATATGAGGAGCTTCAGCTGTTTTAGGTTAAAAATAATATCTACAACTAATAAATAGCTAAAAAATCAGATCCATACCAGATCTAGAAACTACTCAGCCCTCTTAACAAGATCCCCTTGGGGTTTTATCAAAGTATTGCACAAGAAGATGCAGATCTAGCTTTTAATACACTTAACTGTAGGAAACTTCAGAGATTTATGAAGATGCCTTTCATTACATTATATATCATATCTGAACATGATTATATCAGCAAGCTACTTTCCAAATCTTCAAAGTGAGAGGCAAGCCCCAATCACCAGAAAGCTAGTACAAAGAAAGATCTATACAATAGAGAAGCGGTACATGAGAAATAACGTAGTTCATGGAAGAGATTGTGAAATATATGGAATGATCTGATACAATAGATATAAATTACATATCTAAAATCAAAATTAGAGTGATATCCTCTTCCAAGTGGTCACAAGACACCCTCCCTAAGAGAAATCTCCTCTACACAACTAGATCTTGCAAATCTAGTTCCCCCACTTGCTACAACTCAAAAGTAGCTACAAAAACCTCAACAAGACCAGAATTTCTATAGAGATGAAGCTTGGCCATAATTCCAGATAGTGGATAAATGCAACACAATATCCTCCAAAGAGCTACTCCATGGGAGGAGAGAGGGTTCCTAAACAAGAAGCCCTCTTCCCTTTGGCTAAACAACCAAGAGAACTTGAGTTTCCCAAGCAACCTCAAATTCAAAATGTCTTCAAAAACCTTTACTTGTTGCTCTCCTCCTTCTTTTATAATGTTAGAGCCTTGGCAAAACCGTAAACCACTTCATTGGTTTCGCCCCTTTCACATTTAGAAGCTCCCTCTAGAACTGCGTAGTTTAAGATGCCCTCTTGTGATTTAGCCCCTTCCACACCTGCAAGATATAATTTAAATAGCCCAAATATGTCTCTATTCACATAGGCATTGATTTATTCTTAGTTTTCAAGAGTTTTACATGTCCTCCTTCACAATTTATTCATTAATCATGAAATACAAAATAAATAAGGAAAAATTAATGTTCCAATTAGCTGAAGCTAATTTATGAACATTACAATCTCCCCCTCACAAATGTTTCTTGTCCTCAAGCAACTACATGGGTGCTGAAAAACTTTCCCCTCTTCTCTTGTGGCCTCCTCATCTATTAGTCTCCACCATTGCTTTGAATCTTCTACAATAGCTTTTTCTTCTAATGGTCCTCCCTAAATATGCAAGTTGGCCTTTGGTGAATAAACCCAAGGGCTCTCATCATGAAGAAATGGAATGTTGTTGTGGAAACCCTCTTTCTGATCCATGGCCTCCTCAAGATAGAAGTGATGACAATCATGGGGATTTTCATGATCCATGAAATACTCCCATATCCATGCTATCACCCAAATGAAGTGGATCACCTCCCAGCTTGGCAATCCATAGAAGAAATCCTCCCCAATACATATGAGAGGCATGTTACCAACAAACATATGGCTCAATTCACAAAGAGGCAAGTGATCTACCATAGTGGCCATACAAAATCTCATGCTCCCATGGAACCATGCAATGCAAAAAGAATGGAGAGATCCTTCCCCAAGGACACACCCAACCAAAGTACCTCCTTTCCAACCATGCTCCCGAGAGTAAGACCATTTTCAACATAATAAATCATAATTAGAATCATGCTAGCTGCCATGTATGATAAATGAGAAGAGAGGTGTTCCCTCATGTGTAACCAACACAGTCTTACCCTCACTGAAATGGAATAGAAAGTGTCAAGTGTCCTCCCCAACATTTTCTTGATGTCTCATCCTTATTTCATGCTTGGAGAAGGTGCATAAAAGTTGGTGTAAAAGAATCACACCATGGAAAAATCATCTCCCCTCCAAGGTTCTTCAAAGGATGATCATCATCATCATAGCTCATGGCCTCAAGTGGCCCATTAAGCCCATCATAAATAGTGCTCCCTCTTGGAGCAAAGCCCGTCAAATGAGTGTCAAAAAAATACAAGTATACATCATGAGATCCAGCAATATAATATTCATTATATACTTGTTCAAAATCAGCAAGGCTGCTCATGGGTGAGCCTCCTCTCACACTTCAATGAATAAGGATGTGTAGATGATAATTCTTCCCAAGAGCTATGTTCCTCCTCATCTAACAAATGGCCCATGCACTTCTCCATATGAGTGTGCACCTCCTCTTTGACATACTCGATGCCAAGTTCACATGTTAGAGCCCCATAAAATTTCCTGTTGCTACCTCCCTTGCAGTTGATCTTGCTTAAGACAAGATTGAAGCATGTGGAAGTCAACTTCCCTTTGGAGAGTTCTTGCCTTCCAATACTTCCTCCATTTGGCCCATGCATGCAAGAGTATTAAGACCCCCTTGCCATGTTCAGAAATCTCCTCTATAAATGAGAAAACAATGAGTTGTTCCAAAGGCTTGGATGTGCCATGTGCCATTGTATCCATACCATCATAGATTTTAGTTTCTTCATTTCTCATCGCAAATGAATGAATGGAAAATAGCAATGTTTTATTCAGAAAATTTCATACCTCTTTTCTAAATTCTTGGAAGATATTCTGTGTTGTGCTTGCTTCTCTCAAGGCTCCTCTCTTAACCAAGTATGAAAATGCTACATGTAGTTGAGAGAACACTTTATTTATACTCCAGTCATGAGGTCTTCCTGGTGGAATGCCTCTTTGCAAAGAGACATCAAGGCATGGAGAAGAATGTGGATGTAGGTGGACAAATTTTCCCCTACCATTGCTGCATGGGTTCTCTTGCCTTCTTTGTATCTCCAACCCTTGAAACTGAGAAGGATATATGCTCTTCTTCTTGAGATTCTCTTCCTCCTCTCTTCCTCCTACCTTCAAGATCTCACCACTTGGTAATGATAATACATGCTTCCCATACATTGTGCCAAGATCTTGATGTGTGAGACCTTTTTGGAATTCCTTGCAAGAATGCAAGAGTTTCCCTCCCTGGAGCAAGTGCTCCATTCTCCTTTTCATGAGGTATTTGAGGTGCCTTTGTTGTGATTGCGTTAGTACCTCCTGCCTTCTCCCCTTCTTCAAAACTAAATTGTTTCAAAATCAACAAGAGACCTTAGATCTTGGTCATATTTTGAAGGAGAAACCTTCATGCTTCCCTCTTGAGAAGAGGATCCTTCACCCATAGGAGATCTGGCCCTTGGAAATGCATCCAACAAACTCAATTATTCTTTCTTCCTCTTCATGAAGAAGTCACTAATAGAATGCTGAGGCCTAAGTGACATGGCTGAGTGCCCATATCCATGAGATGAGGATTCAAAATGTTCCTCATGTCTAGATCTCGAAGATTTGACCAGAAGATCTTCATGTTCTTGAAACTTCCCGGAAGTTTCGCTGCTTCCAATTTCTTCTTCTTGTACAATCTCTTCACTGGATCTAAAAAATGATGACAGTAAACTCATCTCCTTTAGCTTTCTGCTCTCTGGTTTTATTCTTGCTTCTTCTGATAGCATGATCTCATAGGCTGAGCCAGAGATCATGCTTTGATACCACTGTAATATTCCAAATGGGGAAGAATAGGCTCAGTAGGGAACATCTTAAGATATTCCACTATGGAATAAAAAAAATATGGAATTACACCAATAGATCTAAACTAGAGATAGACTGGTAGGGCATTTACCGGATGCATCACCTTCACAAGGAAGATGGAAATCCAGAGGCTTCCTAACCCATTCCAAACTCTGTCTATAGAAGATTGGTGAAACACAAAAAGTGTGGGAATGACACACTCCTCTTAGATTTTTCTGCTCTTAGGAACCTTGTATCTTCATATCTAAACAATGGATCCAAAAGATAATCAAAAACCAAACAAGGAAGAAGCAGGAAATTCCACTCTCCAGAAAATCTGCAATAGGCTCAAGGAGGACGTTGTATAAGAAATACAGTGTAAAAATAATGTAGAACAAGGCCGGGTTCCCTTATTTTAGGATGTGTGGGATCTCCATGCAGAGTTTCAACAAAAAAAAATGAGTTTAGCGGGCTTAAACAAATCTCCCACAATCAACACTAGCTGAAAATCAACTAAAGGAGAGAGTTGGGTTAATATAGAAACCCTCCTTTAGGAATTGAGAAGTTTCTACTAGAAGTCATTGAAAATAAGTGATGAAACTCATATTATAATATGGCAGCAAAAAATCAGATCTATAATGAAGGTCCTTTGTAGAAGCATTCAATTTACTTGAAGCAAGGCCAAGAATCCTTCAGAAATTATAACAAAAACACATGGAAAAGTTGCAGAAAGAGTTGACATCGTTTTATATGAGGAGCTTCAGTTGCTGTAGGTTAAAAATAAGATATAAAACTGATAAATAGCTGAAATATCATATCCATACCAGATCTGGAAACTACTCAGCCCTCTTAACAAGATCCTCTTGGGGATTTATCAAAATATTGCACAAGAAGATGTAGATTTAGCTTTTAATATACTGAACTGCAGGAAACTTTAAAGATTTCTAAAGATGGATTTCATTACATTATATATCAGATCTGAACATGATTATATCAGCAAGCTACTTTACAAATCTTCAAAGTGAGAGGCAAGCCTCAATCACTAGAAAGCTAGTACAAAGAAAGATCTAGACAATAGAGAAGTCGTACATGAGAAATAACGCAGTTCATCGAAGGGACTGCGCAGTAGCTGGAATGAGCTGATACAATAGATAGAAATTAAAGATCTGAAGTCAAAATGGGAGTGAGATCCTCTTCCGATTGATCACAAGACACCCTCCCTGAGAGAAATCTCCTCTACACAACTAGATCTTGCAGATCTAGTTCCCCCACTTGCTGCAACTCACAAGCAACTGCAAAACCCTCAACAGGACCAGCGCTACTATAGAGATGAAGCTTGGCCATAATGCTAGAAATTGGAGAAATGCAACACAATCTCCTCCAAAGAGCTACTCCATGGGAGGAGAGAGGGTTCCTAAACAGGAAACCCTCTTCCCTTTGGCTAAACAGTGAAGAGAACTCGAGTTGCCCAAGCAACCTCAAATTTGAAATGTCTTCAACAACCTTTGCTTGTTGCCCTCCTCCTTCTTTTATAATGTCAGAGTCCTCACAAAACCCTTATCCACTTCATTGGTTTAGCCCCTTTCACATTTAGAAGCTCCTTCTAGAACTGCGCAGTCTAAGATGCCCTCTTGTGATTTAGCCCCTTTCATACTTGCAAGATATAATTTAAATAGCCCAGATATGTCTATGTTCACATAGGCATTGATTTATTCTTAGTTTTCAGGATTTTTACATGTCCTCCTTCACAATTTATTCATTAATCATGAAATACAAAATAAATAAGGAAAAATTAATGTTCCAATTAGCTTAAGCTAATTTAGGAACATTACATTTTCTTTTAGAAATAGTGCGGGCACCTCCACTCTTTTCTTGAGTAAACAATGCGGGACCGCACCTGTTTGCACTGAATCCTATGGACTCTGTGAAATTTTTTAGAAAATATCAAAATCCTATTTTCTTAATTAGTTTGTTAGTTTCTCAGTGTATACCCAGACTTGTATCTTCTGTCAGAAAGCCTTGATTAAGAATTTATTCTAGCATTTTAGTGTTAAATGATTTTCTGAAATATCTGCATGTTATAGTGGTTTTTGCTTTGTCCTTATCCTGCTCAAATATTAGAAATATTGGTATACCTTTAGGTCACTGGTATTTCCTTGCTTTCTTGTTGAGTTTTACATCACAGCAGAAATTGTTTTATGAGATTTAGATCCCATTTTCTCATTTGCAAATATTTAAAAAAAATTTGATGATAAGTTCGGAATTTCACTTAAAAAACCAAAGTTGGAATTTTTTTGAGTTTTTTCCGATCCAAGCAAAGAATTTCCTAGTTATATAGAAGCTAAGCAAGACATCCTCAAAAAATTTAAAGTTTTAATTCAGATTTAGTCTTTATAATTTTTTAGATCTCAAAATTAGTGTTTTTAGATTTGGGTGTTATTTCTAGAAATTGTAGTGTTCTTTTGAAGAAAAAATTTATTTGTGGTTTCTATCTTGAATAAAAACAAGTAGGTTTCCAAAAAATATTATAATTAATTCAAAAATCAAATAGTATCTAGAGAAAGTAGTCTTTATTTGTCCATTTGTTGCTAGTTGTCCATAGGACACTTGGGAGGTCTGTCTTGTCTGCAAGAATGACTCATCCGCCCATCAAAATGGCGACTCCACTGGGGAAGGTATTTTGAATTTTGTTTTCTTTTATTTTTGGATGGTGAATTTATTTTTTTCTAATTTTCACTAGTTTATACTAGCTTGGGTAGTAAACCTGTAGAATCCCTGAGAAAAGTTTTAAAAGTTTTTTATATTTTCTTTTAGTTTTTTGGTATCCGCACTTTTTTGTAATATTCCAAATGGGGAAGAATAGGCTCAGTAGGAAAAATCTTAATATATTCCACTATGGAATCACAGCAATATGGAATTACACCAATAGATCTAAACCAGAGATAGACTAGTAGGGAATTTACCGGATGCATCACCTTCACAAGGAAGGGTGAAATCCAGAGGCTTCCTGGCCCATTCCAGACTCTGTCTATAGAATATTGGTGAAACACAGCAAGTGTGGGAATGACACACTCCTCTTAGATTTTTCTACTCTTAGGAACCTTAGATCTTCAGATCTAAACAATGGATCCAAAAGAGAAGAAAAAACTAAACAAGGAAGAAGAGGTAAATTCCACTCTCAAGAAAATCTACAATAGGCTCAAGGAGGATGCTATATAAGAAAGCCAGTGTAAAAATAACATAGAACAGGGATGGTTTCCCTTAGTTTAGGCCGTTTGGGATCTCCATGTAGAGTTTCAACAAAAAAAAAATAGTTTAGAGGGCTTAAAAAGATCTCCCATAATCAACACTAGCTGAAAATAAGCTAAAGGAGAGAGCTGGGTTAATAGATAAACCCTCGTTCAAGAATTGCGGATTTTCTGATGAAAGTCACTGGAAATCAGACATGAAACTCATATTATAGTATGGCAGCAATAAATCAGATCTATAACTAAGTTCCTTTGTATAAGCATTCAATATACTTGAAGCAAGACCAAGAATCCTTCAGAAATTATAACAGAAACACATGGAAAAACTGCAGAAAGACTTGACAACGTTTTATATGAGGAGCTTCAGATGCTGTAGGTTAAAACTCAGATCTAAAACTAATAAATATCTGAAACATTAGATCCATATAAGATCTAGAAACTACTTAGCCCTCTTAACAATATCCCCTTGGGGTTTTATCAAAATATTGCACAAGAAGATGTAGATCTAGCTTTTAATACACTAAACTGCAGGAAAATTCAGAGATTTATGAAGATGGTTTCATTACATTATATATCAGATCTGAACATGATTAGATCAAAAAGCTACTTTACAAATCTTCAAAGTGAGATGCAAACCTCAATCACCAGAAAGCTAGTACAAAGAAAGATCTAGACAATAGAGAAGTAGTACATGAGAAATAATGTAGTTCATGGAAGGGAATGCACAATAGCTAGAATGAGCTAATACAACAGATAGAAATTACAAATCAAAAATCAAAATTAGAGTGAGATCCTCTTCCAGGTGTTCACAAGACACCCTCTCTGAGAGAAATCTCCTTTGCACAACTAGATCTTGCAGATCTAGTTCCCCCACTTGCTACAACTCACAAGAAGTTGCCAAACCCTCAACAGGACCAGCGCTACTATACAGATGAAGCTTGGCCATAATTCCAGATAGTGGATAAATGCAACACAATCTCCTCCAAAGAGCTACTCCATGGGAGGAGAGAGGGTTCCTAAATAGGAAACCCTCTTCCCTTTGGCTAAACAGCCAAGAGAACTCGAGTTGCCCAAGAAACCTCAAATTCGAAATGTCTTCAAAAAAATTTGCTTGTTGCTCTCCTCCTTCTTTTATAATGTTATAGTCTTGGAAAAACCCCAAACCACTTCATTGGTTTAGCCCCTTTCACATTTAGAAGCTCCTTCTAGAACTCCGCAGTCTAAGATGCCCTCTGGTGATTTAGCCAATTTCACACCTGTAAGATATAATTTAAATAGCCTAGATATGTCTCTCTTCACATAGGCATTGATTTATTCTTAGTTTTCAAGAGTTTTACATGTCCTCCTTCACAATTTATTCATTAATCATGAAATACAAAATAAATAAAGCAAAATTAATGTTCCAATTAGCTGAAGTTAATTTAGGAACATTACAGTCTCCACCTCCCAAATGTTGCCTGTCCTCAAGAAACTGCAAGGGTGCTACAAAAATTTCCCTTCTTTCCTTGTGGCCTCCTCATTCGTTAGTCTCCACCATTTCTCTGAATCTTCTGTAATAGCTTTTTCTTCCAATGGTCCTCCCTAAATATGCAAGTTGGCCTTTGGTGAATAAACCCAAGGGCTCTCATCATGAAGAAATGGAAGGTTGTTGTGGAAACCCTCTTACTGATCCATGGCCTCCTCAAGATAGAAGTGATGACAATCATGGGGATTTTCATGATCCATGAAAGACTCCCATCTCCATGCTATCACCCAAATGAATTGGATCACCTCCCAGCTTGGAAATCCATAGTAAAACTCCTCCCCAATACACATGAGAGGCATGTTACCAACAAATATATGGCTCACTTCACAAAGAGGCAAGTGATCTATCATAGTGGCCATACAAAATCTCATGCTCCCATGGAAGTATGCAATGCAAAAATAATGGAGGGCTCCTTCCCCAAGGACACACCCAACCAAATTACCTCCTTTCCAACCATGTTCTCGAGAGTAAGAACATTTTCAACATAAGGAATCATGATTAGAATCATGCTAGCTGCCATGTATGATAAATGAGAAGAGAGGTGTTCCCTCATGTGCAACCAGCGCAGTCTTACCCTCACTGCTATGGAATAGAAAGTGTCAAGTGTCCTCCCCAACACTTGCTTGCTGCCTCATCCTTCTTGCATGCTTGGGGAAGGTGCATAAAAGTTGGTGTAAAAGAATCACACCATGGAAAGATCATCTCCACTCCAAGGTTCTTCAAAGGATGATCATCATCATCATAGCTCATGGCCTTAAGTGGCCCATGAAGCCCATCATAAATAGTGCTCCCTCTTGGAACGAAGCCCTACAAATGAGTGTTAGAAAAATACAAGTATACATCATGAGATCCAGCAATATAATATTCATTATATACCTGTTCAAAGTCAGCAAGTCTGCTCATGGGTGAGCCTCCTCTCACACTTCAATGAATAAGGAAGTGTAGATGATAATTCTTCCCAAGAGATATGTTCCTCCTCATCTAACAAATGGCCCATGCACTTCTCCATATGAGTGTGCACCTCCTCTTTGACATACTTGATGCCAAGTTCACATGTTAGAGCCCCATAAACTTTCCTTTTGTTGTATCCCTTGCAGCTGATCTTTCTTAAGACAAGATTGAAGCATGTAGAAGTCAACTTCCCTTTGGAGAGTTCTTGCCTTCCAATACTTCCTCCATTTTTCCCATGCATGCAAGAGTATTAAGACACTCTTTCCATGTTCAGAAATCTCCTCTATTAATGAGAAAACAATGAGCTGTTCCAAAGGCTTCGATGTGCCATGTGCCCTCATAACCATACCATCATAGATTTTTGTTTCTTCATTTCTCAGCGCAGATGAATGAATGGAAAATAGCAATGTTTTATTCAGAAAATTGCATACCTCTTTTCTGAATTCATGGAATATACTCTGCGTTGTGCTTGCTTCTCTCAAGGCTCCTCTCTTAGCCAAGTATGAAAATGAAACCCATAGTTGAGAGAACACTTTAGTTATCATCCAATCAGGAGGTCTTCCTAGTGGAATGCCTCTTTGCAAAGAGACATCAAGGCATGGAGAAGAATTTGGATGTAGGTGGATAGATTTGCCCCTACCATTGTTGCATGGGTTCTCTTGCCTTCTTTGTTTCTCCAACCCTTGCAACAAAGAAGGGTGTATGCTCTTCTTCTTAAGATGTTCTTTCCCCTCTCTTCCTCCTTCTACCTTCAAGATCTCACCACTTGGTAATGATAATACATACTGCCCATGCATTGTGCCAAGATCTTGATGTGTGAGACCTTTTTGGAATTCCTTGCACGAATGCAAGAGTTTCCCTCCTTGGAGCAAGTGCTCCATTCTCCTCTTCATGAGGTATTTGAGGTGCTTTTTTTGTGACTACGTTAGTACCTCCTGCCTTCTCCCCTTCTTCAAAACTAAAATTGTTTCAACATCAATAAGAGACCTTAGATCTTGGTCATCTTTTGAAGGAGAAACCTTCATGCTTCCCTCTTGAGAAGAGGATCTTTCACCCAAAGGAGATCTAGCCCTTGGAAATGCATCCAACAAACTCACTTATTCTTTCTTCCTCTTCATAAAGAAGTCACTAACAGAACACTGAGGCTTAAGTGATATGGCTGAGTGCCCATATCCATGAGATGAGGATTCAAAATGTTCCTCATGTATAGATCTCGGAGATCTGATCGGAAGATCTTCTTGTTCTTGAAACTTCTCGGAAGTTTCACTGCTTCTGATTTCTTCTTCTTGTACAATATCTTCACTGGATCTGAAGATTTATGAGATTAAACTCATCTCCTTCAGCTTTCTACTCTCTGGTTTGCTTCTTGCTTCTTCTAATAGCTTGATCTCACAGGTTGAGCCAGAGATCATGCTCTGATACCACTGTAATATTCCAAATGGGGAAGAATAGGCTCAGCAGGGAACATTTTAAGATATTCAACTATGGAATCACAAAAATATGGAATTACACCAATAGATCTAAACCAGAGATATACTGGTAGGGCATTTACCAGATGCATCACCTTCACAAGGAAGGGTGAAATCCAGAGGCTTCCTAGCCCATTCCAGACTCTGTCTATAGAAGATTGGTGAAACACAGCAAGTGTGGGAATGGCACACTCCTCTTATATTTTTCTACTCTTATGAACCTTATATCTTCAGATCTAAACATTGGATCCAATAGAGAAGCAAAAACCAAACAAGGAAGAAGCGGTAAATTCCACTCTCAAGAAAATCTACAATAGGCTCAAGGAGGATGTTGTATAAGAAAGACAGTGTAAAAATAACGTAGAAAAGGGCTGTATTCCCTTAGTTTAGGCTGTGTGGGATCTCCATGCAAATTTTCAGAAAAATAAAATGAGTTTAGAGGGCTTAAACAGATCTCCCACAGTCAACACTAGCTAAAAATCAACGAAAGGAGAGCGCTGGGTTAATATAGAAACCCTCCTTCAAGAATTGTGCAGTTTCTACTGGAAGTCACTAGAAATCAGCCATGAAACTAATATTATAGTATAGCATAAAGAAATCAGATATATAATGAAGTTCCTTTGTAGAAGCATTGATTTTACATGAAGCAAGAGCAAGAATCCTTCGGAAATTATAGCAGAAACACATGAAAAAGCGACAGAAAGACTTGGCAATGTTTTATATGAGGAGCTTTAGCTGCTGTAGGTTAAAAATCAGATCTAAAATTGATAAATAGCTGAAACATCAGATCCATACCAGATCTGGAAACTACTCAGCCCTCTTAACAATATCCCCTTGGGGTTTTATCAAAATATTGCACAAGAAGATGCAGATCTAGCTTTTAATACACTTAACTGCAGGAAACATCAGAGATTTATGAAGATGGATTTATTTAAATTATATATCATATCTGAAAATGATTAGATCAGCAAGATACTTTACAAATCTTCAAATTGAGAGGCAAGCCTCAATCACCAGAAAGCTAGTACAAAGAAAGATCTAGACAATAGAGAAGCAGTACATGAGAAATAACGTAGTTCATGGAATGGAATGCGCAGTAGTTGGAATGAGCTGATACAATAGATAGAAATTACAGTTCTGAAATCAAAATGAGAGTGAGATCCTCTTCCGAGTGGTCACAAGACACCCTCCCTGAGAGAAATGTCCTCTACACAACTAGATCTTGCAGATCTAGTTTCCCTGCTTGCTGCAACTCACAAGAAGCTGCAAAACCCTCAACAGGACCAGTGCTACTATAGAGATGAAGCTTGGCCATAATGCCAGATAGTGTATAAATGCAACACAATCTCCTCTAAAGAGCTACTCCATGGGAGGAGAGAGGGTTCCTAAACAGGAAACCCTCTTCCCTTTGGCTAAACAGCCAAGAGAACTCGAGTTGCCCAAGTAACCTCAAATTTGAAATGTCTTCAACAACCTTTGCTTGTTGTTCTCCTCCTTCTTTTATAATGTCAGAGTCTTGGCAAAACCTTAAACCACTTCATTGGTTTAGCCCCTTTCACATTTAGAAGTTCCTTCTAGAATTGTGCAGTCTAAGATGCCCTCTTGTGATTTAGCCCCTTTCACACCTGCAAGATATAGGCATTGATTTATTCTTAGTTTTCAGGAGTTTTACATGCCCTCCTTCACAATTTATTCATTAATCATGAAATACAAAATAAATAAGGAAAATTTAATGTTCCAATTAGCTGAAGCTAATTTAGGAACATTACATTTTCTTTTAGAAACAGTGCGGGCACCTCCGCTCTTTTCTTGAGTAAATAGTGTGGGACCACACCTATTTTCACTGAATCCTGCGGACTCTGTGAAATTTTTTAGATAATCTCAAAATCCTATTTTCTGAATTAGTTTGTTAGTTTCTCAGTGTATACCCAGACTTGTATCTTCTATTAGAAATCCTTGATTAAGAGTTTATTCCAGCATTTTAGTTTTGAATGATTTTCTGAAAGATCTGCATGTTATAGTGGTTTTTGCTTTGTCCTTATCCCACTCAAAGATTAGAAATCTTGGTATACCTTTAAGTCACTGGTATTTCCTTGCTTTCTTGTTGAGTTTGACATCACAACAGAAATTGTTTTATGAGATTTAGATCCCATTTTCTCATTTGCAAATATTTAAAAAACTTTTGTTGATAAGTTCAGAATTTCACTTAAAAAACCAAAGTTGGATGTTTTTTGAGTTCTTGCTGATCCAAGCAAAGAACTAAATCTCAAAATTAGTCTTTATAATTCAGATTTAGTCTTTATAATTTTTTAAATCTCAAAATTACTGTTTTTAGCTTTGAGTGTTATTTCTAGAAATTGTATTGTTCTTTTGAAAAAAAACTTTCTTTGTGGTTTCGATCTTGAATAAAAAGGGATTTCTTATTGAGAAAAAGATCACTTTGAGTTCTCATGAATTTAGATTTCTTTTCATTTATTCTTGTTTGAAGGAAAGGTTTGTGTTAAAAGATTGCATCTCTTAACTCTTCCTTTAGATAGAATTCATTGAAAGAAATCGAATTGTTTCTCATAATAGATGCATTATAGTATGTTTTGAGTCGGGTCACTACGTATCATCAGTTTCACTTTCACACCCATTGTCCTAGGAAACAACCCTTTAAAAAAAACGCTTAAATTAAAATTTATCTAGTAATTTTTATATTTCTAGGGCTCTTTTCACCAATATAGCTTAGGCTAGTGTCTTGGAGTAGGGAGTAATTAACTCTCCAAGACAATTAAAACAAACAAGTAGTCGATCTTGCAATAGGAAAAAAATCCAATAGTCACTTGTATGCTTTGGGAAGCTCCTCTTAAAGGAGTCAAGCACGAGGTCATATCTGAACCAGTGGGATAATCAATTCTATCTCATTGGGAACGATAGCAGATGTGCGTGTATTAACAACGGTAAATCTCAGATAGACCATTGTTAAGGAGCCTGGGGTCACTTGTCGGTATACCTTGGATTATGTCAAGGAGCCTTCAAGGGGATTGAGCTTTGTTACTCTGCCCTTGCATGTATGTCGGATCGTAGATTGTTCCCCTAGGTATATTAGTTCTTGTTGGTAACCACAGTGACCATAATCTTTACGGTTTTTTCCTAAGGTGACGGTGGAGGAAAGATCCCACTGTACTTGGAGTAGACGTCAACTAGACTCACTTAGACTCTCTTGAGGGTTATATTCACTCGAGATGGTTTAAGTGAATGAACTTGCACCAGTCTGTTTCATTAAGGAGGTTGTCGGGGTAACTGTTCCAACCACCCTTTCTACATTAAAATACTACGATGTTGGATTTCATCACCAACTAATGTTTTTAGTGTGGGAAGATATTGTTTGTGTGTGGTTTGATCTCCTAGATTTTTAAGCGTATGATTCAATTTTTTGTTTCCTTAGCGACTCTAGGAGTTTTCTTTGAAATTTTCTTTGATTGCGTGTGATTAATAATTTTTAATCGTGGGTGAATTACCAAGACAATCACGTAGACTCCAGGGGAAACCCCCTGAGTATACACCAAGCCAACTTGAAGGGTTGCGAGCTCTAGTATTGCCTAGTGATAGTAGGATTAGATCAACAGAGACAAGAGAATCATCCATAGTTATTTATCCTGATTATCAATCACAAACAGTAGAACATGTCCAAGAGCTAATTTCAATTTCCAAAGTTACTGGTAGTATTTCTCCTTCTAGTGAATTAGCTGAAGAACCTGAAATTTCTGAGCCTGACACTAAACCTGCTGTATTGGAACCATCTTCAGGATTTGTTACTCCGACTTCTAGTGATCCTGGTTCACCTAGGGTAAGACATCGTATTACTAAAAATCTTCCTTCTGGCCTCATATCTATTGAAGAACTTGTTGGTCCAGATGAAGACGTAACTCTTCCCAAAACCCAAGAAACTTTGAATCTTAGGGAGCGTGAATCAATATTCTACAGTCCTTTTAGAATTGACGCTTGGTATTTATCATTGACAGACTTTTTAGAAAACTAGGGTCTTAGTTATTCACCACCCCAAATTCCTTTTCATCCTACACTGAGAGGTTATTATCCTTCATCAACTATGTCGAGTGAGTCATCCATGTTTTCCCAATCTCCAGAAACATTTTTATATGGTGGTCCGTCTATTCCTTCGGGATACCAGTCACTCTCTAGTACCTTTTCGAGAGCAACTCCTCCACCACTTGAACAAGTGTTATCATCTGGAACAAATGGAAATAAAACTAAAACGTTGAACGAAGAGAAAATTTTTATGATGTCTGGTAATATTCCAAATCCTCAAGGTGGTCAGTTATTGCCTGGGGGGAAACCTCAAGGTAGTCAGTTACTACCTGGGGGGCAACCTCAAGGTAGTCAATTACCACTAGGGGGGCAACCTCAAGGAAGTCAGTTACCACCTGGGGGACAACCTCAAGGTAATTTTTTACCAGGACAAACTATAGGACAATATTATTTACCTAGAGAACAACCTCAAGGACAGTACATACCTCAAGGTTATCAACCTCAGGGATTGTACATACCCCAAGGTCAAACCCAGACTCAGTATATTCCTTAGGGTCCTTATCAACCCCAGTTTTAGTACATGCCTCAAGGTTATCAACCTCAAGGTCAGTACCCAACTCAAGGTTTCTAACCTCCTTCTGGTCAACCATTATTACAAGGAGCTGGAAATTTACCAGTTAACTATCAACCCTATGTTCAACCAGGTTATGGTCCTTCATATGCACAACCTTCTATGGGTCAATACCCTGGAATGAACATGGTGTGGAATCCATCCCAAATTCAAAAAAATATGCAACCTAATGTGCAGTTACCTCATCAACCTGGACAGTACATAGGTTCTGGTTCAACCCAGCAACCTATCCAGCCTACCGTTCAAGTCCCTACACCTGGTTCTGTTCAACAGCCTGGGACTAGTACACCTCAGACTCTGCCTCAGACTAGTGCAGCTACTGCAACTTCTGTTCAACCTACCACACCTATTTCTGGAGTATCTGTTTCTTCAATTTCTTCTATCCTTATATCAGTACAAATTCCTCAAGTATATGTACCACATTCAGGACCAACAATTCAGACTACGATCCAGATGCCTACAGGACAAGCTGGTACTAGTACGATTGTCTCTAGTCAACCAAAATATAGTTATCAACCATACTAGGGACAGTATCAATTTTGACAGGCTACACAAAATCCAACTTATCAGTATCAACCATACCCTGGATATACTTATCAAGTACCTCAAGAACCCCAATATGCTCTGGTTAATCTTGGTTATCCAGGAGGTTTTACGATTCCTAGTGCACATCCAATTCCAGGGTATCCTGGATATCCTCCTCTTATAACTGGTTTGATCACACAAGGTTATTCAGACCCTAGCCATCGGTTACCATTTATAGCAACTTTAGATTTATTGAATCTATTGAACCTTACGAATGATCCCATTTTTTATCTTCCATATTGGCCGCCGATGCCTAACAAGTTTCCCAGTGATATTCCGAAGTTCGAGGGTAAGTCAGGAGAGGACCCATCTAATCACATGATGAATTATCATCTCTGGTGTGCATCCAATTCAATAATCGATGATTCGATTCGTTTGTGTCTTTTTCAAAGAACTCTCATTGATCTAGCTGCCAAATGGTACATTGAGTTACCACGCGGTTCTTTTAATAATTTTAATGCATTAGCTATGACTTTCTTAACCCATTTTTAGTTGCCTGTTAGATACGACACAAAATTTCTAATTTCATTAAAACAGTCTATGTCTACATACATATCCAATCACATTCATGAATGGAGACGTAGAAGACGTTTAGTGAAGGTCTTTATTCCGGATCAAATTTTGGCTGAATGGTTTATTAAATCGTTATTGCCCAAAATTACTGAAGATGTGGCCAAAGGAGGCGTTGTTACAGAAGAGCAAGTCATTGCACAGGCTCAGTACCTTGACCTTGTATATACTCAGTCAGGTACTCTGTATGATAAAATCCCCGACTTTCCAAGACTTGGTTAATTAACTACAAGTCCTTCAAGCTCTCATGCCACTGATGGTGTAATTGGTTTTGTTAGCACTAGTAAAATTAAGAAGAAGTCTTCCAAGACAAGTTTTCCTATTATCACTTTACCTGATTCACCGAAAGGAGATTCGTCCATTGAAGCTTCCACCGATATTCATGTTATAGAATCATCTACAACCAAACCTAAAACGGTTGGTAAGAAGAAGGGTAAGAATAAAAAGAAAAAATCTTCAAAAGATAAAAACGATACAATTGAACCAACTAATGAAAAACGTAAACCTCGATATCCTTGTCTGATCTGTGACGAGGATCATTTAACAAAACAATGCCTGCATAGAGCCGAGGTATTAAAATTTGTTAAGGGTTCACCTATACCTACTGTCTTGAAGGACCCTTTTCCTGCTCAAGATAGTAACATGGTTGGATATTCCTCAAATATGCTTGAGAATATTTTTATGGTTGCGACGCGATCACAAGATTATGGTAGTAAAAATACTAGTAAAGAATAAGAAACATCCAATTCTGCATCAACTACATCTCCCTTAGTTTCTAATCCATTATAGATCGAGAAACAAAACCCTGACTTAGTGATTAAACTGCCTGCTAAAGGTGTACTTCGTAAATCAACTTTCAATCCACATGCGAGAGCTGCTTAGAATTACAATATTATTGAAGGCTTGGCAATTTCCCCTTCAACAATGTCGACTTTGGAAGTGTTGCAATCATGCCCAGCCCAAAGAAAATTACTACTATCAGCCTTGGGAGCTGTAGACCTCCAGGATTCGAACCTTATGATCTTTGATTTAGAGAATTTTACACCCCGCCTACCCCATCAAATGGCTTTTCAAATTCCAGTAATAGTAAAAAACAAACGTATCTTTCATACTGTTGTTGATGAAGGGGATTCTACATGTATTATGTCGTTAAAATGTTGGAAATCACTTGGTTCTTCGACAATTAACTAATCACTAACTATTCTCAAAGCTTTTGATGGAAGAGGTTTTTAGCCATATGGTATTTTACAAGATCTATCAATAGAGGTCGAAGGAAAAATGGTTAATCTAGATGTGGAGGTGGTTGACACCCCTCTAGATTACAACCTTCTCCTGGCTCGCAGTTGGTCTTATGCTATGACTGTTGTTGTATCATCGATCTTCCGTCGCATCATGTTTCCTCATAAATGAAATATCGTTAAGATAGATTAGCTCTCATATTATTCATCCGACCCAGCCTCTATTGATAGAATCCAGCATATTGGAAAAACAACTATCCCTTACAAGGATGTCGGAGTAGGTTTGCTTAAAGATTCAGCTTTATTGGGAACTTTTTCCCTACTTGCTCCCAATGTACAACCTCCTATTGCTAATATCAATATGATTACATCAAGTACTATTTCCTTCGATGATCCTTGGACAGTACCTTCAGAATCATAATTGGATTCTTTCGATGGCCCGATGCCTTTGAGTCCTTTTGAAATAGCATATCAGAATGTACAGTATTTTTCTGATTGTCCTTCAACTGAATCTGATTCAGTGAATGTGATCAATCAGGAGTCATTTTCAATATTGAGCTCAGCTTCGACACCAATTCTGGATCTTGATCAACAAGTATTCAATACTGATGAACATATTCGTGAATTCTTGTCAGTAGAAGAATTACCCTGGGAAGATCTTCATCATAGGTCTTCATTTTTACTTGATCTCGATCATTTTGAGAATGATTTTTCCTCCATTTTTACCACTAATTATGTCAAAGAACCCCAGAATCCTCTCTCCCATTTCAATTCTGAATTGAATTTAGAAAATATTTCTACAATGGTTCCCCTTGACATTTCAGTAAAACCCAGAATTGTTGAAAACATTCACATAGGTGCTTCTTGTACGACTGATGAAATCCAAGCATATAAAGCCCTATTTCAGGAATTCCGCAAAATTTTCGCCTGGTCATATGAAGAAATGCCAGGGATTGATCTGTGAATTTTTGTTCATGAAATTAAGACATACTCAGATGCTAAACCCGTTAGACAAAGATTACGTCAGATACATCCGCGAAAAGCTGCCTCTATCAAAGTAGAAGTTGAAAAATTACTTCGTGCAAGTTTTATTTATTTGATTCCGCTAATGGACTGGGTATCTAATATTGTTCCAGTTAATAAAAAACAAGGAACAATATGAGTATGTATTGATTATAGGGATATAAATCGAGCTTGTCTAAAAGACAACTATCCAACCCCTTACGTCGATCAAATTACTGATGATTGTGCTGGAAGTGAGATGTTTTCGTTCATGGATGGATTTTCTGGCTACAATCAAATCAACATACTCCCTGCAGATCAACCTAAAAATAATTTCATTTGTCCATGGGGAACTTTAGCTTATTGAAAACTACCTTTTGGCCTTAAGAATGCTGGTGCCACTTTTCAAAGGGCCATGCCTTATGCATTTCAAGACATTAAGCACATTGTGCAGCCCTATCACAATGATTTGCCTAATCATTCTTTATGCAGAGCAGATCATATTACTCATTTACAAGCCATTTTTATACGATGTAGGCATTATAATATTCGTTTGAATCCTCAAAAATGTGTTTTCTGCGTACATTCCAGACGATTATTGGGATTTATTGTCTCAAAGGTAGACATTCATGTTGATCCATCGAAGGTTGAGGCAATCATAAATTTAACTCCTCCTTCTACTCTTCGCCAACTCCAAATTTTGCAAGGGAAAGTGAAATTTTTACGTCGATTCATTCCTATCTACGTTGAGTTAATAAAAGGTTTCAATAGGTTGTTGAAACAGAATATTCCTTTCTTTTGGGATGAGGTCGCTGATAGATCTTTTGATGCTCTGAAACACACATTGACCCATGCACTATTAGTACATCCTCCCAACTACAACCAAGACTACTTTTTGTACCTTGCCGCTTCTGATTCCATGATAGGGATGGTTTTAGTTCAGGAATATGAATTCCATGGTGAACATGTGATTTACTATCTTAGTCAAAACTTGCATCTGACTAAAATCAAATATTCACATGTGGAGAAATTGGCCTTTGCAGCTGTTCAAGCTGTCCATCTTTTTTGTCATTACACACTTTTATGGAAAACAACAGTGATCTCTGATTGTAACCCTATGATGTACATTTTGACTAAAAAATTTCTAGGGGGCAAATACTCTAAATGGATTGTTTTCCTGCAGGAGTTCAATTTGGAGTTTGAAAAGTCCAAATCAAAGAAATCATTGATATTTTCTGAACTTATGTGTGATTTCCCACGTACTGATACAAAAAATGTGGCGAAACAACTGATCGCGGATGAATCCTTATTTATTATTAGTACCATCGATCCTTGGTATGGAGATATCATTTTTTATCTCCATACCCAATCTTTTCAGCCTGAGATTTCATGGCCAAAACAACGAAAAATCCATTTCCAGTCTCAACAATATCATATTGTTGGGGACACACTATATCATCATGATGCAGACTCTATTTTTTGACGTTGTCTCACCCATGAAGAAGCTGAAAAGCTGTTAAATGACTGTCACTCTGGAGCATGTGGTAGTCATATGTCTGGGTATGCCACAGCCCAAAACATATTGTGCATAGGTTATTTCTGGCCGTCCTTATTTAAATATTGTATTTATGCGGATTGAAAATGTCATAATTGTCAAATATGCGATCGAAAAATGTGTGCACCACCTGCTCCTCTTCACCCTATAATTGATATCAGTCCCTTTGCAAAATGGGGCATTGACTTCATTACATGTAACCCTCACTCAGCCAGGGGGCATGGGTATATTATTCTAGCAGTAGATTATTTTACCAAATGGGCCGAGGTGATGCCTACATTTGCGGTAGATGGAAAAACTGCAACTAATTTTGTGTTCAATCATGTGATTGCTCATTTTGGTGTACCCCAAGTGATAATTACTGATCATGGGAGCCATTCTCAAAATATCATGATGACCGAGCTAACGTACCAACTTGGCCTACGCCATGATAGTTCTACACCATATTATCTGCAGGCTAATGGTTTAGTTGAAGCAATTAATAAATTTTTATTCACCATGATCAAACGAATAATTGGAATTCATAAATCGAATTGGCATACCATGCTCTTTTCAGCACTTTGGGCATATCGAACCTTAGCAAAAACATCGGCAGGCTTTACCCCTTTTCAACTAGTTTATGGTTTAGAAGCGGTAATACCCATTGAATGCTAGATACTATCACTCCAACTAGCCATAGAGTTACTACCAGCCACTTCTGAAGAGGAGAAATTTTTTTTATACTTGGCTCAATTAGATGAGAATCGGTGCACCGCTGCATTAGCTACCGAGACTCATGCGAAAAGAATGAAAGCTCAGTATGATATAAGTGTTACACCTTGTAATTTTTCAAAAGGAGACCTAGTTTTGATTTATGATCAAGCCAACGATAAGCTAGGGGCTAGGAAATTCAAACCCATGTGGCATGGTCCTTATATTGTCAAGCGACAACTTGCAAAAGGGGCCTATGAATTGATTGATTTTGATGAGGTCTCTTTAAGTAAACCCAGAAATGGGCTTTATCTGAAGAGATATTACACTTGATTTTTGTGTGGATATATTTTCTATATATTAGTTACTTTCTAGCTAGTGTGCTGTAGATTAGAAACATTTTCCTATTTTAAGTGTGCTTTTACTACTATTCCTGCTTATCTAGATTACTCTTGATATCGCATATGTCAACGTCTTTTCAAACATATATTGGTTTTGCTGATGGCACTTGTCATAATACAAGGAACATCTCTTTCGCAGCCTAGGTTATTTATTCACCCACTGACAAGTTAGTATCTATGCATGGGGTAAGCCTTGGTAAAAAAATGAACAATATTGCTTAATACAGTGCAGTTATTGAATTATTGTTTAAATCCATTTCATTTAGAATTCGGAGTTTGATCATTAGGTTAGATTTTGAACTTGTTGTATTACAATTAAATCGAGTATATGCCATTAGAAATCTAGTATTATTAAGATTATTTTTAAGATTTCATCTCTTGGAACGAGAGTTCGATTATATTGAGTGTCAACACATTCCAAGAAGTTTAAACACATTAGGAGATGCAATATCTTCTAGTATTTTAAATAGACATTTGCAATAATAAAGTAGTAAATCAACATTCGATAACATGATTGGACAGGTAACTGGAAATAATAGTATATCATAGTATAGATGTAGTGTTTCAAAAAATAGTACATCGTCCTTGATCATAGGTTTAAAATGCCTTATGATCGGGAAAAAAGTGATACAAAAAATGAGTCTATACAGTCGATCATCCACTATCTGTGGTAATGATCATGATAATACACTACTGCTTGTGGTACTCTACTAAAAAATCTCCTGAATGGTCTAGGAATACCAATGATGTATCTCTATAAATGGAGATGGATGTCATCTATGGTAGTCTTAGGAATATCCATAGTTAGTCACTCCACGTGGTGTTCCAAATTGGTGAGGATCTCTGCTGTTTGATCTTGTGGTGGTGGTACGGCTGCAGCTCCATCCCTTTGCCTCCTCTGGAAGGGGCGGAGAGTGGATGGTCAGCTTGGACCCACATTTGCATTAGAAATTTTTGTTATCATTTTTGGACAATTTAAAAAACAAAATAAAAATTAGAAAATAGAACATGTCAAAAAGATTTTTACCTGACTCATCCCACTGAGCTCCTGGAGGAAGTGGCATATCTTGGTCGCCACGGAAATCTATACCCACATAAGGAAAATCATCTATCACAAAAAGATGGTGCACTAGCCAACAAAATTATGCCAGGAGAAACGATACAATCTCTATGCCCTCGCTGTGACGGGCCATCAAAGCAACCCATCGAACCATCTAAGGCTCTCGGACTCTACTGGCATCAACTGCAATGTGTTATGGGGCCAGTAGGGGAATCCTTTCCAAAGAAAAAGTAACTACGATTGACCCATATCCGAAGTTATTTAACTTCATGTTATTTGCTCTGGTAAGTTGGCATTTGATGTTAGCCAAAACTGCCTCACACCAGTTGAATATAGTGCCTCGGAAAAAATCTACTGCAATTCACATCTGAGATCCAGTAGCAACATGAAACGCTGTGCTTCCACAGAACTTGGTAATGGTAAATGCAATCACTTTTAATTCAAAATGGATGATAGTTTTAATATCAATCCGTTTGTCTTTCGGATTGGCCTCCTCATTGCAAAACTCTAATTGTAAGCTAGCAACAGATTGGCCACCTGGCCTAGCTCCAAATAGAGAAAGTGGCTCTTCCCTTTTAGATAGACCAGTTAAAAATATATGTTCTCCAGCTCAATTTTGAGCCGGTTTCCTCCAATTATAAAACACTAGTCCTGCACGTCCCACTTGTTTACCAACTAAGTGAGAAGATCTACATGAGCTCTCATGCCACTGATAGCCCATAATTTGAATAGCCCACATGCTCTCAAAACTTGCAAAGTAGGTTGATGAATAATTGTCACTTCATCTACCTCCTCATGTTCACGTTCCTGCCAAATGAGCATTGTAAATATCCTACAATGAGCAAAATGAAAGATTAGAATCATTTTAAAACAAAAATTTTGGGTATTTTGGGAGGAAATTATGTTTTTAAATTCGTTACGGCGCCCCCGCACTTTACGTTCATAGATAGTGCGTAGCTGCACACGAGCTCTATGCTAAACGTGTAGAGCCCCGACATTTTCCTTTGTAAGAAAATGTTGGGGTCCGCAGGTACCCTGTGACTTACCTGCGGACCCCCGAGGGCAGATTTTTGGACCAATTTTCTCTCCAAAAATGAATTTTAGACCCTAATTTAAGGAAAATAATGGGAAAAAGGCAAGGAAAAGAGGATGTGGATTACCTAGAGTATACAGTTTTCGATTTCAGTGGTCGGTTTGTCTGGAATCTTCTCCGAAGCATTTTTTGCCAAAAGCTCTAAAATTTTCACTCCAAACTCAAACAGTAAAAATGAACTTGGGAAACTCATTTTTATAATTTTTTTCGAATAAATGATATTTAAATTTATTTATTTTTCACTTTAAAAGGATGGGTTTTCAAATTTTTTTTATTATTGAAGCAGGTATGTTTAATTTTTTGAGTTTTTGTGCAGAATACTAGATTTTTCAGGCGAAATGATCATTTTTGACGAAGAGTATACTTTTATCACTTTTTGGGGCTCTTAAAAATTTATGAAAAATCGAAACCCTGGAGTTCTCTTTTAAGCCCTTTTCAGACTCTCTATAGATGAAAATATTGCCGAGTACTTGACTATTCGAACTCGTTAAAGGAAATGAACAGTTATCCTTTCAGTATAAGTTTACCCATTTTCCAGATTGAAATGAAATATTTACGAAAAAGGTATATGTTGATTAATCATGGTCAATAGAGTTCTATCCCACATTATTTTAATCCTTTTTTAGGCCTGAGAGACTAAAATTACAAAAAAATACACCCATGGAGTTTTCTTAAGTTTTTCTTCTGACTCCCTAAAAATGAAAAACACCGAGTTTCTCCTATACCAGACTCACTAAAATTTAATAGTAAAGGACCTGTAAATTACGAACAAGAACAGAACACTCCTTCTTAGGGTTCAATTTTAAACTAAGTTGGATTCATTTGAAGGATGAGCTTATAAACAAGCAAATTTTATCCTCCTCAAGGTTGTCAAAAAAGAAAGAGGTACTTGCCAGAAATGGTGGGGGAAAAGAGAGAAAATAGATTCATTTGTTACACTTTGATTTATAAAAGCATTATACCACTGTTGAACAGGACACTTTTTGTCACACTTCTACTTGGGTTGGGAAATCCTTTGCTTATCAGTTAATCAAACCATATTGAAGGTCTTTAGCCAGTTTCTAGGTATTAGCTTAGGGCAACCGTTACCAAGCCATCTGCTATGTCGTTATGTGTTCAAGAGGACAGTCAAACAAACAATTCATCTGCAAACATTTGTCTCCATTCGTGTTGACCATCCCTGAGTCAGTCCTTGCAAACAATTTCTTCAAAACTTGATCTATGGTTTCGTGTCGCGAGCTTGCTTACGACAGATCGCTTTCTATCGATGACAACTCATCATATAGGAAGTTGATCTAGAATCTGTCAGTACCTTGAAATCTGCATGCCATAATGGCAGGTTTCTCGCCTTCGACGACAAGTTGCATCATTGACCTTCGAATGAACGATTCTGTGAAATTTTCGACTTCAGATCACTTATTCACATCTCATGGATTGTACTGAGTACTTTGAGAGCCATTTTCATTATTGGTGGTTTCTCTCACACTTGTTAACAATTCACATCATTGACTAGTAATCAAGTGGTTGCTACCATGTTCGACTTCAACACATTTAATCGCATGGATAGAATCGTACTAGTTCGGGAAGCAGAAATCAAGACCCTGGATCTAGTTTCCACCATCCAGGCTGCAAGGAGTTTTATTATTTATTATGCAGTAGAATATTCATTACAGATGGCTGCATCCATGCTATGTCTACATTATTGATGTAAAATTAAAATCATTTCTGTATCAGAACAATTTTAGTTAGTTTTGATCTGAGTATGGGAATTCCTACCTCAGCAATGATATATATATGTTTTGCATTGAATGTTTTTTACAGGGTTCCGACTAGGGTGTCCACAGGCTAATCCTTGAAATGATAAAGCACATCACTCTTCAAATGCTCTCAGACTTCACACTTTAGGGGGGAAATTTATTACACTGAAATTTGTCACCTTGACATTTTAGTACTCCCTTAGAAGTCTATAACATCAAAGTTCCTAAAATCAAGCCTTGAAATTCAGAGAAAAGTTCATAAAAGTCTTAAAAACACTTGTACTGGACTTTCTCTTAGTATTACCTGCAGTATCGCACCTTTTGGCTATAAATCATGCGGAGCCAAACACACTTTTTATTCATTAAGGGTGCGGACCCCCGTAAAAGATAAAATGAAGGTGAAAAGTAACATTTAGAAGCCCAACAATCAAATCTGGAAGCTTCTAGAAGCAATTATCTGGTCGAAGGTTTGCTCCTATCATGTATGTTCATTTCTCCATTATGGGAGCCTACCCCTTGATTTATGGAGCTCAATCCCTTCAAAAAAGCATTATATCCCTTCTTAAGGGGAACCATAACCTCCTCTCTTTTCCTATAAATTGAAGCCATATTTCAGCTTCAAGGGGAGTGAGACTTGAATAATTTTTGAGGAGAAATGTTGTTAAAACTAAAACTCTCATAGCTGATCCTTATATGGGAATGATTACACACCCATGTGCTTTAGCTGAGAGAGTGTAAGGCTTGTCGGAGTAAAGGAAACACCTATTACGGACCCCAGGAAGGCCTGTATGACATTAAGGCGGACATGGTTGTAAGGCTCTTCTTTATTTAAGTTAATACAAATGAATATTGTTTTCTCAATGAGCTTGTTAAATTAAGTGGCTTGTTAATCATGTTTATCAATGGATTATTTAATTAAATTTCTCATTTCTTGAATTCCTTGATCATCAAGATAGGTTTATGGTTTATGAATTAATTAATATTATGCAGGTGCTTCTGATTCTTTCATGTCTGTGATTGTAGGTCCTGAAATGAAACATATTTGGAGCGACGGGATATTCAAAGTGACAGGAAAGAAGATCAACGTTGGACTACAAGTAGGTTTCCAAAACCTATTATAATTAATTCTAAAATCAAATAGTATCTAGAGAAAGTAGTTTTTATTTGTCCGCTTGTTGCTAGTTGTCCATAGGACACTTAGGAGGTCTATCTTGTCTGCAAGAATGAATTATCTGTCCAACATGGGGTAAATTGGTACATCAATTTCCCGAGGTCGTAACTTTGGCATACGATCTTCGTTTGACACACATGATACCTTGTTAGAAATATCTATGTGATGAATACAACTACTGATGGAAAATATTGAGTCAAAGACTAATATTTTCCACAATGTGATGTTCCAAAAAAAAATCGTTTAGGGCCTCAAAATGGCTTTGGAAGTTTAGGGCCCAGAAAACCACCAAAAATAGTAAATTGTGCTATAATTAAGGAAACTGAAAAAACTGAAAGAAACAATTCTTGGGGTCTAAGTGGAATAGGTGGGTGGCCACCAATATCCACCTCGATCAGCATCAGAGTAGGAAGCAACGGAACATCAGAGTATTTGAATATCAGATCATCAGATCAGGAAGCATCAGAACGTCAGAGTATCAAAGGTCTCAGCATATCGAAACCTTGGAACCTCATAAAATTTCTAAGGTTTTCGAAGGAGAATAAAGAAAAATGATTTCTAAGAAGAACCGAGCAATTTGAGGACTCTTTTCTCTCCTCCTAATAGACACGTGGTGGAATTCAATTGGTTCTTAAGAGCTGAAGTGGCGAATGATGTCAACATGCCATTGTTAGGTCCCTATATTACTAGTGTAGTCCCTTATTTTTGCTAGTGTAGCCTCCTTATTTTTATTGTTGTACCCATGTAACCCCAATATTGTTATTATTGTGCCCTTACATTATTATTGTTAGGTCAACTAGGATTATATTTTGACCCATGGAATCCTATATATAGAAGGAGGTTTTTTCATTTGTATCATCCAAGAATTGTTCATTTATGTAATGCAAAGGAGGTTTCCCCCTCGAAGTGGCTTATCTCTAAGGATTTTATATCTCTTTTATTCTATTTTTGGAGCTGGTTTCATAACATTTGGTATCAGTGCTTTGGATTCTAGGGTTTCGCTACTCCAAATAGGTCATTGTGACATGATCGCTATAATTTTTCTGCTACAGAGGTTCAAAAGTTGAAATTTTTACAGAGCAAAGCCAAAATTGTGAGGAACGTCATGTAAAAATTTCAGATCTTGGTTCGGAACATTTTCAGAGATATGATCTGTGGAATTTAGGGTTTTTTTCAGGTTCTTGAATTTCATCTCAAATAGGTGACTGTGGGAAAATCATCATAACTATATCTCTAAGCATTGGATTCAAATTCTGTAGAAAGTGGTCGCAAGTACATAGACTGTAGTTTACTGTGTATCAGTTTTAGAGCTGAAGGAGGAAACAATGACATGTGGAATGTCATACAAGTTTTCTCTACTGAACCAGTCCATAATTAGGTCATTGTGGGAGATTGAGCATAACTTTGCCTTGAAGAATCCAAATTAGGTTAGACCTATGGAATTCAAAAGAAGATTCAGAGGGATACTGCAAGACCAAATTTCAAATATTTAATATCCTAAATCACAGAGATAATTCAGTTTTAATATTGAGCTCCTCAAAAGCAAGAAAAATGTGTGTATTTGTTTTTCAGAATTGCATAAGTCTTGTTTGAAGAATCAGTTTGAATTGATTCCAAGGGCATATTGTAGAATAGATATTAGTATTGGGTTCTAAAATGTCCCCTAAAAATAATTCAACACCCATTAAGCCTTCAGAAGGCTCTACTATGACTCATGAAGACAAAGAAATGAAATATGACATATCACAATTACAAGATCAAGTGCACCAATTTTCGCTCTCGCAAAGAGCAACAAAAAATGAAATGGAAGTTTTGAAGAAAGGTGTGGAAGCTAAGATAGATGGTTTGAAGAAAGGCATGGAAGCTAAGATGGATTGTTTGAAGAATGACATGGATGGCATGGAAGCTGGCATGGAAGCTAAGATGGATGACATGGAAGAAAAAATGGAAAACATGAAGAATGATCTAAAAGCAGACATGGAAGGTTTGACAAAGTTGATACAAGAAACATTTCCCAATGGCGAAAATATAGTAGAGAAAACTCATGATCAGAAAAAAATAAATGTTAATCGTTATTTCATAAACTCTAATGTTGGATGGAAGACCCACCATATTGCAAAGATCGATATGAGGAAGTTTGATGGCAAAGATCCCATAACATGGATACTACAGATGGAGCAATATTTTGATCTCAATAATGTGCAAAACACACAAAAGGTACACATTGCAACTTTATATTTAGAACAAAATACATTTGTATGGTATCTATGGCTTTGTTCCCGTAAAAAAATTGTCGCTTGGTCAATTTTTACGGAGGAAATGATAAAACATTATGAGGATACAAAGAGAAACACCTTTTTTATCAAATTGATAAATATCAAACAAAAGGGTTAAGTGATGGAGCACATTGAGGACTTCCAAAAATTGAATGTAAGGGTAACTGATATTCTAGAGGAACACATGAATGATGTCTTCATAGGGACTTTAAATGATAACATTCAACATGAGGTTCACGTTTGGGAACCTGATTCATTGGAGAAGGTATTTAGGTTGGCAAGAAAAATTGAATGTAAAATTATGGAAACAAGGAAGCCTACCACTCACATCTATAAATATGGAAGTGTTGCTACTCCTATACTTCCGCAACATACAAGGTTGACACCACAACAATTGTAAGAAAAAAGAGCAAAAGAGATTTGCTACAGTTGTGATAGGAAATACAGTAAAGGTCATAAGTGTGCTAATAATAAATTATTTTACATAGATTGTGAAGAGGAGGAAGAAAATGAACAAGAAACTTCAAAAGAAGAGGATACACACCAGGAACCAACCCTAGAAGAATAAGAAATGAGTCTAGCCATATCATGTAATGCATTGGCAAGAATTACCACTCCTCAAACTCACAAGATAGAAGGACATATCAAGAATAAAAAGGTAATAGTGTTGATTGATTCGGGTAGTACCCATAATTTTATTCATTGTAAGGTAGCCAAGGAATTGAATTGTTTCCTATACCCAGCACCAGAATGTCAAGTGATGGATGAAAATGGAGGAACTATAAATTGCTCTAGAAAATTCCATAATATCAAGCTAACGATGGGGAAATATGTATTGAATAGTCCAATGCGTTCCATTCCAATGGGAGGTGTTGATGTTGTACTAGGAGTGCAATGGTTACAATCCTTGGGGATTGTAGCTTTTATTTTTCAAGAACTTTTATTGATTTTTTTTTCGAAAGGAAAGCAAGTCGAATTACGGGGTATCACAGGGAAGCCGGGAAAGATAATAAGATCTAATGTCATGAAAAAGCTTCTAAACAAATAACAAGAAGGCGTAATTGCATAATTATTCTCACTAGAAGTTTGAACATCAAAATCATCTATTTCTCCAGATCTCCAAAAAGTCTTGGACAATCATTCCAAGGTGTTTGTAACTCGCAAAGGATTCCCACCTATTCGTGATCATGATCATGCTATTCATTTGATTCCAGGAAGTGTTCCTCCAAACATAAGGACCTATAGATATCCTTATGTCCAAACGAGAGAAATTGAACATATGATTGCAGAAATGTTAGCGACTGGTATAATTAGACCTAGTCAATGTTCTTTCTCTGCTCCAGTAGTATTAGTGCACAAGAAGGATGGATCATGGCACATGTGTTCAGATTATAGGGAGCTTAATAAGCTCATTATTAAAGATAAATTTCTCATTCCTATGATTGATGAATTATTGGATGAATTACATGGAGTAATTTATTTTACTAAGTTGGATCTTCGTTCATGATATCATCAAATTAGAATGAAGATTGAAGATATTCCAAAAATATCATTTCGAACTCATGAGTGTCATTATGAATTTTTGGTCATGCATTTTGGTCTTACGAATTCACCTTCTACATTTCAAGGGTTGATGAATTCCATTTTCAAACCCTTCCTTAGAAATTTTGTACTAGCATTTTTTTAAGATATACTAATCTACAATAGGTCTTGGAAGGATCATGTTCAACATGTTGACAGGTTGCTCAAACTATTAGAGGAGAAAAAATTATATGCAAAAACATCCAAATGTTTATTTGGAGTACAAGAGGTGGAATATCTGGGTCATATTGTATCTCACGAGGGTGTTAAGGTAGACCCTAAAAAATTAAATCCATTAAGGAATAGAAAGTTCACACCACCATAAATAAGTTGCGAGGATTTCTCGGGTTAACAGGGTATTATCACAAGCTTGTTAAGAATTATGGGAGAATAATAGCACCTCTAACAACATTATTGAAGAAAGATGCATTTTCATGGACTCATGAAGAAACTAAGGCCTTTGAAGATCTTAAAGAGGTAATGTGCCTAGCACCGGTCTTAGCTATGCCAGACTTCACAAAAACCTTTATTGTGGAATGTGATACCTCAAGAAATGGAATTGGAGCTATTTTAACGCAAGAAGGAAGACCCATTTCTTTTGAAAGTTGTCCAATCAAAGGAAAGTATTTACAGAAAGCTATTTATGAGAAGGAAATGTTAGCAATACGACATGCACTAAGGAAATGGTGACCTTACCTAATGGGAAGACACTTCAAGGTAAAAAATGATCATGATAGTCTTAAAAACTTTTTGGAACAAAGGATATCTTCAGAAGAGCATAAAAAATGGGTCACAAAGATGTTGGGTTATGACTTTGAAATCATCTACAAAAAAGGGAAGCTAAATGTTGTTGTAGATGCACTCTCAAGAACTAATGAAGAGGTGGAAGCATTGTTTTGTGCCATTTATATTGTCCAACCAGATTGGATAACCAAAGTAAGGGATGAATGGAAGAAGGATGAAGAAGTCTGGAAACTCATTCAAAATTTTTAGCAAGACCCTTGTACATCTGATACATTTAGTTGGAAAAATGATTCCTTATGGTACAAATATCGCTTATATCTTTGTAAGAATTCCCAACTAAAACAAAATATTATTTTGGAATTGCACACTTCTCCTTTAGGAGGACACTTAGGATTTTTAAAAACTTATCAGAGGGTGAAGAAATATTTTTTTTGTGGTGGCCTTAAATATGATATTCAAAAGTTTGTGGCGGAATTTTTCTTTTTCCAACAAAATAAAGTTGAGACAATTAAGACCCCGGGTCTTCTACAAACTTTATCCATTCCAAGTCAATTTTGGGAGGATATTTCAATGGATTTTATCACGAGTCTACCTAAGTTCGAAGGAAAGAGTGTCATCACGGTGGTAGTTGATAGACTTACCAATTATGCACACTTTTGTGCATTATCTCATCCATTTAAAGCAAGTACATTTGCTAAATGGATACCCAAAGATTATTCTAAGCGACAGAGATCCCATTTTTACTGGAAATTTTTGGACGGAATCATTTTCTTGTTTGGTTACTCAACTAGCTCATAGCTCGTCTTATCATCCTCAATCCGATGATCAAACTAAGATAGTGAATGAATGTTTGGAAGGATATCTTCGTTGTTTTGTATCTGATAAACACACACAATGGGTCAAGTGGTTATCGCTTGCTGAATGGTGGTATAACACTTCCTTCCATACTGCTGCAAAAATGACCCCATTTATGGCACTTTATGGATATCATCCACCGTCCATGACATCATCTTTAAGAGAAAATTCTAAGGTTCAAGAAGTGCAAGATCACATCGAGCATCAACAAGAAGTTCTCCAACTCTTAAAGGATAACCTAATTTTGGTACAAAATCGAATGAAACAATAGGCAGATCAACATCGCAGCGAGAGAACTTTTGATGTAGGAGATTGGGTATTTTTATGACTACAACCATACAAAGAAATGTCCCTCAAGCAAGCTAAGAAGGATAATAAATTATCACCAAAGTACTATGGTCCTTACAAGGTGTTGCAAAATATTGGTACTATGGAATACAAATTGGAGTTTCCTGCTTCTTCACGAGTGCATCCAATTTTCGATGTTCCATGCTTAAAGAAGGTTATCGAAGAAAAAATTCCAGTTCAAACAATATTGCCAAAACTTGATGAGGAAGGAAAAATCATATTGGAACCTGAAGCAGTTACAGAAACAAGAACTCGACAGCTACGAAATCGATAAATTTCATAGTATCTCATAATGTAATATTCCTAAAATTAGCATGCAGCTGATAGGAATATTAGATTTTGATTTTTGCACCTAGCAGATGAATAAATGGGGAAAAGGACCCATATTTAACTTGTATTGACATAAAATCCCTCTTGGTGTGAAAAGGGGATAACTTGATGGTTGGATTTTTCACTTCCCATGTGTGAACAGGAAAATATCATGTTGATTCAGTCAAGTTGACCAAGTCAACAGCGTAGCATGGAGGAGCAAACTTGAAAGAGCTACAACGCAGTTTTGGAGGGAAAGGATTCACATGGTGTTGGAAACCCTAATAGGTGGGACCCAAGTTGAGGAGACTCACAAAGATTATAAGGAGGAATATAACAGACTTTTGGGGTTTGCTTATGGATTATTATTTTTGGTTTGCTTAGACTATTGAGCATTCTTCAGCTGTTGAGCTGAGTATGCAGTGTTGTTGAGCATAAGGCATTCCTACTTAGGGATTCCTTCTCCTTCATTGAGTGATCTCTTCGAGGGGTTTTGTTCTTCATTTCCCACATCTGGGCTTGAGGCCAAGCATCCTCCTTCAGCCACAACGTTATTTCTACAGAGAATAGTGATGTGTTACAGGGTGTTGTAGTGGGAGATTTACAACACCAGCTCTTGAGCTTATCTTTCAAAGCAGGGAGCTTCCCTTTCTTTGAAATATTTTTACAGGACGTTTCAGAGCACATTTCACACCTTGACATAATTCCAAATCATTACCCATCCTCTACAGCACAGTTATTTGTAGAAATTGCATCATTTTCAGGGGTGCTATAGTAATAGGGTTTGATCCCTTGCTTGTGAGCTTATCTCTTGGAGAAAGGGCCAACCCTTCTCTCGAAAAGCTTTGTTGTTCATTCTTCTTCTGTCACTTGAAATTTTCAGCCATATTTATTTAGTGTTGTAGTATAACTGCATTTTTCAGATCTAGATCTGCAAATCTGCATTTTTATACATTGTATTCACATGAAACCCTTGCCAGGTGTTGTGGTAAAACACAACCCCCCCATTTTTGACTTGTTCGCTTCAAATAATGGGGACCCTTTCTATAAAACTTTGGCTAAGCACCTTTTAGGATTTTATTTAACTGATTATCCTATGCTTTTGTTAATTTTTCATTTTCTTCGGATTCTTGTTTTGATTGCTTTGTTAGAATCGATTTTTTATAAGCTTCCCATTGACGCTTGTTTCGCCTCATTTGGTTAACTGGTTTGAAAATGGCACTCCTTTGAAGTCCCATCATTTATCTAGTCTGGGTTAAAAATGTTATTTTTATTCTTTTTATTTATTTTCGGAGTGGCTGTAGTTTAGAAAATTTCATAACTAAACTAAACATCATCAAAATAAAACCAAAAAATAAAAATAAAAATAAAAAACTGATATTTAACATTAAATTTTAAACATTAATTAAATTAATTATTATAATAAAATATAATTAATTTAATTAAAATTAAAATTTAATATTAAATATATATATATATATATATATATATATATATATATATATATATATATATAATAAAATTTACATCGCATATCGCGATATCGCAATATCGAAACACATCGCAACTTTTATATAATGCACATTTGACAAACTGCGATATTGCGATAAGGAAATATGCGATGCGTTAAAAAGTTTTAATATAAATTTTTTGTTTTTCCCTTATGCCTCCCATACCTCCACCTCACTCACCCTCACGTCACCCTCCACTCACCTTACCCCTTTACAAACTCACATGGATTAATTCATAAGTTTTAAGTTTTAATGATTTGTTTTAAATTTTTCAATGATACGTATGAGTAGAGTTAATGGAGTGGTAGGTTAAGTTTAATATATTTTTATTTATTTTTTTAGTATTTAATATAATTAATATATAATATTTAATTAAATTAAAATTTAAATATTATTTGTATTAATTAGTTTATAAATAATTAATATTTTAGTTAGTTAGATATTAATTAATAAATAGTTTATTAATTAATTAGTTTAGTTCATATTTAATAATTAAATTAAAATTAATTATTAGTTATTTAGAATTCTAATTTAGGATTAATTTTTTAAATTTAAATGCTGATTTTTAGCCCAGCGACAGAAAATTCCATAATTGTGCCAGAATTGACTCACCAACTTCGGAGGCCCATAGAATGAGTTTTATTTGGCCAAATGAGGCCCAGGACGGCTCATTGGAAAGATAAAATCAAGGAGAACATTTCTAAGGAGGTTCCACTAATAGATCTGGTCATTAATTGGGTCAAAAATTATGCAGAAGACCAAGCTCCGAATTTCTAAAACAAAATCAATTTTCTGATTTATTTTATGCATTTTCATTTGTCCAAGCCTCTTCTAATTGCAGATTCATTTGTCAATAATATCCTTGGCTAATTAAAACATCCCAGGCATCAATAGAGAGCTTATATTTTATTTTTAATGATTTATTTAAATTAAATTTGATTGGATTTGTTTTAATGCCAGAAATGGTATTTTGATTTTATTGTTACATTTTAAATCATTTTGATTTCTTTTTGCAGGAAAACAGTAGAAGATATATGGAGAAAAAAAACCTCAATCAATGAGAATGCTCCAGTAATTAAAGATGGGAATTTTGAGCAAATAAAATTGGATTGGGCAGATTTCTCTTCAACAAACTTTCATCTCAAGAATTCCTTTGCAAATATTATAAATATGAGATTGCAGAATGTAATAGGGGCTGCTCTCCTCTGCAATTCCAGACTTCTAAAAGCATTTCTATTATAGGAATTTAGAGTTGTAGATGGGGAGGAGAGAAAAACTTCAGATCTGAACATTAATGAGGGTTTATTCTTTATATCTTGAATTATGCATGATGGGCAGAGTTTGCATTTATGCAGCTCTAGTCTTGAAAGCAGAAATTCAAGTAATTTAAAGTACTGTTAGGGACCAGGATCAGAGAAGCAGATTCAATTAATTGGTATTTTTGGCATTTCTGTAGCAAATATCAGTTTCATTTTTATGTTAATAAAATTTTTGTTTCATTTTATTCATGTTTTGGCATTTCTGTTGATATGGATAATTTGTCTCAAATTGTTATGTATCTCTGCTCTTATGAATTAAACTCTGATTTCTGAGTAACCATTGCTCAGAAATCTGTCTTATAACACTAATTTATTAAATAGTAATGTGTTGTGAATTTTTTTCACATATTATTGTTTAATTATTAGTTTGATTGATATGATAATCGATATCATTTTTGTGAATTTCTTCCGGAGTGTTGTTGATTAATTATTTTAGTCAAATGGTCTCAATAGAATGTGTTTTGGTACTCACAAATGTGAGCTAATTGAATTTCTTCGTTAGCTTAATATTAATTTAAAACCAGACATATTTTAATTCTCATTATTTAATCATCTTGCTCTTAGTTGGGTTAGATTTTCATCTACCTAATTGAGATAGGATTTAGATTAGTTTCTTTTTGCTTGCATTATAGAATAAGTTTGCAATTAGATTAAATTTACATTCTTTGAAGTCCTCTTTTCAAAGAGGCAAAATCTTAGTTGTGGTTTGGCTGAACCCAAATCAGCTTAAGGGTCATTCTCTTGCTTGATCAGCAAGAAGAATTGATCTGATATCCTTGTCTATTGGTAGTTAAGGACACATCATAAACCAATAGCGATAGGGAAAAGGTAACTGGACCTAGTTAAACCAGTCGGAGCCACTATCATAAACGGAAAATGAACTGTATTAAGGTCCGGACCGGGTGGTTATCCCCCAATGTTGTAGCAGCGATTTTCGAGGCTTCAACATTTTTGGCGCTAGAAGGAGGGCCTGAAACTTGTTGTCTGTTGGAGTCTTTTCAATTTTAACATTTTATTTAATCATGATGGCTCCTTTTAAACTTCCAATTTGGAGTTGTATCCATGGACGTGCATCTTCCAATACTCCACCCGAAGTGGTAAGACTCTTGTCTCAGGTAAAATTCAATGGTAAGAGAAATTCTTCTGCTTTTAATCATGTCCTTCAATTTATTCAAAATGTTTCAAATTATGATTTTCAAGGAATTGATGAAGGTATATTATGCAGAATTTTTACTCTCACATTTGCGGCAGAAGCCAGAAACTGGTGTAGAACTCTTCCGGTTGCCTCAATTCACAGCTGGGATCAATTTGTTACAATTTTCGTTTGTAAATTTGACCGCTATGATAATGGTCAGGTATGTGATGAAATTGAATATCTACGAAATGAAAATGAGTCTGTTAGAGATTTTAATATTCGACTTCATTTGAATTGTTTAAAATTTAATGTCAAAGATGAACCTATGAAAGAAGAATCACTAGATTGGTTTGAACATAATTATTCTCTTCCCCCTAGTCTCGATCCATATGAAATTAGTTCAAACATTGTTCCATCCCCTTCTAATATAAATGAGAAATCCAATTTGGATGTACAAATAAATTGTGATGAAGAGGTTTCACAAAGTTTGGAAAATATTTCTAATCAAATGCAAGAAGACAACAACAGCAATTTTGGAGAAAGACCTACATTAGAATCTGAAATTTTCTCTGCATTAAATTGAGAAAATCAGATTTCCAATCAGCAAGTGCAAACAGCATTCAAAGTAAATAATAAAATGCAAACTGCTGTACAAATTTCAAAATTTTCCCATGGTGAACAAATGTCGAAATCAGAGCAGCAAAGTAGCCTTATTCAAGAAAGCATGTGCACACAAAGGAATGATTTGGAATCTAAAATTTACAATGATTATAATGCACAAGAGTTATCAAACCGAGACATTTTTAATTGCATTATTTCAGATTCACATTTTTCCCTTTATCCTGATATTTTTTATGATGGTAAATTTTCCCCTCTTGGTGTTAATGATATTTCAGAAAAAACAAAGGCTGATATAAATGAATTACCATTAAGTTTTTATCAAGATAGAGAAGCAATTAATGATCATTCTTTTTCCATTAATGAACATGAAATTCTTGTTCCTCCGTGTTTGGATATACTGGATGAAATTGAAGGGAATTCTAGAGAATCTTGTGAAGTCATTTATGATAATTACTCTGACATTGAAGATGTTGATTTTTCTCGAGAAAATCATCATCGGAAAATTCAAATAACATCGAGAATGAGAGACATTTTAATTTAGAAATTATTCCAACCAATCCTCATTCTAAAGCAGATAATCATCTTCATGATTTCACTATTCGAGAAAATATTCCAATTTATGATTCATATCATGATCAAGCTTTCATTCTTGTTCATAATCATAAATCTCTTTCTAATTCACAAGTTGGAATTCGAAATTACTCAAATTCCATAATTCTGGCCAATCCTTGTGAAAAAAATTTTATTTCAAAGCGATCCCAATCGTGCTGTAACATTAGTTGTAACAATAGTGATTTCATTTTATTTTTGTTTCCTCAATTATTTTGTATTAAATCAGATTTATTTTCAGATTTTATTTTTCAGATTTTTAATACATTACGCTGGCATATTGAGCACTTTATTATCAAACATTCAATTGATACATTGCCCTGTTGGAAAATTGAAGTTTTATATTATAATCAAAAGCATCAAAAGCTATTTCAATTTCAATTTCAATCGATGTTAATGTTTTATCAAAAGCTTTTATCTTCTCAAAGGCAATATCAACAAGATAATGTATTTTTAGAAATCTACCAGCAATCCAATTTAATTAATAATTTTCCATTTCATTTAAAATATTTCCATCCATTTTTCATTAATTCATTTGAAAAATATTTGGAAAATTTTCCTTCATGGAAGATTGTCAATAGCTTAACATTTACACATAACACTAACAGTTTCTTCCAGGCTTTTGAATCTAAAAGCTCATATCCACAATCTGGCCTGTTATCTCTTCTTTTGAACATTTCCTAATTTTTAATATAAATTCATCCAGATTTTTATGATCCAATTGGTATTCAATTGGAAAGAAAATTTCATGAGAAGGAGATTTTAGATAAGCTTCTAACAATAGTTGTACATTCTGATTTCAGGTTTAATTTTCTTAGTTCAATTAGATTTGTATTTTTATTACTAACATCTAAATTGTACATACATACAGGGATTAAAATGAGAAAATGGTTACATTGGAAATATGACTATACCTAGTCAATTTCATGTATATGGTTAGAATAGAAGTAGAATTAATTTAGTTAGTTTGTTTTATGTAGTTAATTTATTCTTAATAGTTCTTCAGATAAAAAATAAAACGAGCAACCAGCCCTTCTCATTTCATATACATGTTCAGGAAAATATTTGCCTCTTATCATAAAATTTCTAATTCTTGCTCCCCATATTTTAAATCAAAATTTATTTCAGCAATATCTCTACTTTGCCTATTTTGAATAATGTCTTGACTAAATTCAATTGAGGTTGCACTTGGCACCAATCACCTCAAACCCACTTTTCTCTATTTCGAAATGTCCTTATATGATTTTCTTCTGAAATTTATTTGTTAAAGGTTTTGAAGATACAAAGCTTCATGATCTCATTTTCCCATGAAAGATATGACTGTCTATTATAAGCTTAATTCCAATTTGATCATTATTATTCATTCTAACCTTTCATGGTAATCACATGAAGTTCATATTATCTTCCTCGAAAATTTGTTAAAATGATTTTAAGGGTGTCTATTTTGCTATGTGCACACATTTAAATCTGTAGTGGCTTCATCCCATTCTGATCTTTAGTTTATTATTTAATGCTGCAATGTGCATCATATTTATTTACTAAAGGCATTATTAAACAGTCACTATATCAATACTGATTTTTCTCAAGTTAATTCGGAATGAGCAGAGGTAAGGAGTTGATGTTGCAATTCAAAGGGAAGCCTATTTTCATATTTATTTCTAGTAAATTTTATATTTCCTGAACATGAATAAACATATCTTATTCAGGCTGATTGCTCACTCCGATTTAGAATAAATAATGAGATGATTTTGAACAAAGTCAAAATTTTGATAAATCAAAGGAAGAATTTGAAGATTCATGAGGTAAAATCTACATACAATTTCTTTCCAGGTATACATTTACAAGTTCATTTTCATCTATTATTAGTTTATCTTTTCTTTAGTTTATTTTTGATACTTTTTCTGTTTTAATTGTAGGTTTTCATTTGTTTTCAAAACTTGAAGTAAGCAGCAAACCCAGTTCAAATTGGCAACAGGTTCAGGGAAATGTTATTTGAGACTCATTAGAATGTGAGCATTCTTTAACTTTGTTTTTATTCATTTGGGAAACCCAATCGAAATTAAAAACAATATCATAAGATTTCATCGTAAGTAGCTGTTAGCAGTTTTGATAAAAAATTGTTCATAAAAGATCTTCGATGTATTACCTCACTTATATGCGATATCGCATTTCTCATTTCGCATATCAGAGGTTTGCAGTTGAAGTATACTCCATTATCGTGAATTTCCTTTACCAATATTGCTACAACCACATAAGTCCGGACCCAATATAAAATTCAAATCAAGTTTATAAAATATCACGTCCATTCAATCGCAAATAATGGTAGGAGCATAACTTTAAAATGGTCGATGTCTCAGATCCGATATGTTATTAAATTTTCATCATAAAGCTATCGAGTCCACTCTTCATCGCATCTCGGCATCGCAAGAATCATATTGTATTATATCGGGTACCAAAACATTCACCAATCGCCAATTAGAAATTGCCGATATCGCAATCGCTTCATCGCATTTTTAATTATGCTCACATCACAATTCAGAATCTGCGATGTGCGATGTGCAATAAGGGAAGCACAATGTCAATATTCCCCGATCCCCAATATAATATATCTTTAATGATGTGATCGCTTCATTTCATTGCACATGTTCTCATTACATGTTTTCATATCGGCAATTTTCCATTGCAATCTCTAATGTGATAGCTTTCAATGCATGCCTCTGAGCCATTAACATTTAATCGATATATGGCATAGCAACAAAGGCAAAGTCTTGCAAATTAAACTCAAAGCATGATGAAGAAACATGTGATGTGAATCATCCAATACAGCGATGTGTTATTTTAAAAGCGAGCGTGGGTATCCACTATGGAAAGAAAGTTGTTAATGACAAATTTGCAGCATATTCAAATCATTCTGATTTCTCATATATTTCAGTTTTAAATATATAATTCCATAATTAAAAAGGAAATTCAAGACCTCTCTATCTTCATATTTTAATTTTATTATCTTGGATTTGGTCTTGATTCTGGACAATTTATAAAATCATGGAGTTTATATGAAACTTATAATATATTGAGAAACAATCATTACTGCAAATTTTCATTCTCATTTCTGATGCATTTGTTTTCCCTTGAACATTAAGCATTCCATTTTTGCATTTTACTGCTTGCTTTAGTTTAGATAAAATAAGTAATGATTTTGGGTTATAGGATTTTGGTTAGTTTGACTTCTTCATGTTTTTAATGTTAATTAAAATAAGAAGTCTCCTAGTTTGGAGAAACTGATACCTTTCAGGTAAGATCAAAAGCAATTATCCAATGGTAAGATTCATGTACCCACTTTCATTAATTTCCATTTCGTTACTTTAGTTTCAGTTTTGTTTTTTCTGATACATGAATCTATTTTGCAGCCTTTCATAAAAGCTTCCAATCCTCCACCAGATCATATTTTCGAAGTCCATACTCTTATCCTGGCTTTATTTTAATAAGCATCGATAATCTTCATTGAAAAAGATGCGCTAAGAAGTTTCTAAACCTTTAATCTGTTTCTTTAAGCATTTCTTTTTTAGAAAATGATTAAGATGATGCTTGGAAACAAAAAGATTGAAATTAGACAGAAATTTTTCATTGTGGCCGAATTTTATCATCACTGCTATCTAAAAAGCCTAAAACACTTACAACCCTGCAAGGTATGAATTTTCTAAATCTCGACATAAGAAGGATTGATTACACGATTATTTTCTTTCTTCATATTGTTGAGACATTAGTATAAACAGTATTGTTTGAGTTTATCTTGCGAAACTTGGATTTTCCTTTCCATTTTTAAATTTTCTTCATCTTTAATTTTTGTTGATTTCTTTCTCATTTTAGCATAAGAATTCTTTTTCCTTTGGTTTTCAATTTTTATTTTGGTGAATTTGCCATGATTTATATGGAAGGCCTTCTTGTTACCTAACAATGGTCAGCATACATGGAGAAAAATTGTTAATAGTCATCTATTAGCTTTTTCTTAAATCTCTTAGTAAAATTTGATTTTCTTATTATAAAAGTAGACATACTTAAGGAAGAGATTACCAATTTAGAGAAGTTGACAAAGTATCATAAAATCTGGAAAAAATTCTTTTTTCATCAAAATTGTAATCATTTTGAGATTTCAATATTTTATTAAGATCTTTCAAAGTTCTATTATCAGTCAAGAAAAGTTATTTTTAACCAAGTAAAGACACTTTACAGCAAAGCACCTTTTAACTCTGAAATTTTCATTCTTAACTCTTAAGGAGTCAATGATTCTCCCTGTCCCAAAAAGTCTTATTTTTCTAGAATATAATCCAGAGATATATTTAAACTTAAAAGATAAGAGGTCTCATCATGAGCCTGCTTACCATGATCATAGGGGAAAAATAGGCTGACATTACCAACACTGCTAAACAAACCAGGGTAATGGCTTATGATTGCAAAAAATTATAAGACAAAGGGTCTCATCACGAGCCAGCTTGTTCAGTCCAATTATAACCAGTGAATGGCATTGTCAACTATCTGGCTACCAAACCAGGACAATGGCTTTTAAGATTTATAATAAAAATAAAAAATAAAAATAAACATATATAAATGGATTTATCTCTAGGTCAATAATTTTTAAAGAGATGGGATTCTGAATCATTGGTGGTTAAAAGGTAACCCTGTCGAGACTATAGATGTTTGCTGGCAACAGTGGCTCTACCTGTGACAAATGAGTATATTTTAAAAGCTAAGCTGTAAAGTGACCCCTGCTTTATCTCTACAACTAATTAAGGACTGATATAGAAGTTTTGAAATATTTTAATTTATGAGGAATTTTAAGAAAAATTACAGTTAGATGATTCTTTCTTTTATTCACACTAATGAACCTAGTCAAGCATTTTAAGTATAATTCTCTTTTCTTTAATTATTTTTACTTGAATTTTAGGAAAATCTCATTCATATCAAACAGAGATAACTGGTTCTTCTCCCGTGTGTCGCCATTGTTGTGGTAAAACACAACCCCCCCATTTTTGACTTGTTCACTTCAAATAATGGAGACCCTTTCTATAAAATTTTGGCTAAGCACCTTTTAGGATTTTATTTAGCTGATTATCCTATGCTTTTGTTAATTTTTCATTTTCTTCGGATTCTTGTTTTGATTGCTTTGTTAGAATCGATTTTTTATAAGCTTCCCATTGACGCTTATTTCGCCTCATTTGGTTAGCTGGTTTGAAAATGGCACTCCTTTGAAGTCCCATCATTTATCTAGTCTGGGTTAAAAATGTTATTTTTATTCTTTTTATTTATTTTCGGAGTGGCTGTAGTTTAGAAAATTTCATAACTAAACTAAATATCATCAAAATAAAACCAAAATAAAAAAATAAAAATAAAAAACTGATATTTAACATTAAATTTTAAACATTAATTAAATTAATTATTATAATAAAATATAATTAATTTAATTAAAATTAAAACTTAATATTAAAAAAAATATATATATATATAATAAAATTTACATCGCATATCGCGATATCGCAATATCGCAATATCGGAACACATCGCAACTTTTATATAATGCACATTTGACAAACTGCGATATTGCGATAAGGAAATATGCGATGTGTTAAAAAGTTTTAATATAAAGTTTTTGTTTTTCCCTTATGCCTCCCGTACCTCCACCTCACTCACCCTCACGTCACCCTCACCTCACCCTCCACTCACCTCACCCTCCACTCACCTTACCCCTTTACAAACTCACATGAATTAATTCATAAGTTTTAAGTTTTAATGATTTGTTTTAAATTTTTCAATGATACGTATGAGTAGAGTTAATGGAGTGGTAGGTTAAGTTTAATATATTTTTATTTATTTATTTAGTATTTAATATAATTAATATATAATATTTAATTAATTTAATTAAATTAAAATTAAAATATTATTTATATTAATTAGTTTATAAATAATTAATATTTTAGTTAGTTAGATATTAATTAATAAATAGTTTATTAATTAATTAGTTTAGTTCATATTTAATAATTAAATTAAAATTAATTATTAGTTATTTAGAATTCTAATTTAGGATTAATTTTTTAAATTTAAATGCTGATTTTTAGCCTAGCAACAGAAAATTCCAGAATTGTGCCAGAATTGACTCACCAACTTCGGAGGCCCATAGAATGAGTTTTATTTGGCCAAATGAGGCCCAGGACGGCTCATTGGAAAGATAAAATAAAGGAGAACATTTCTAAGGAGGTTCCACTAATAGATCTGGTCATTAATTGGGTCAAAAATTATGCAGAAGATCAAGCTCCGAATTTCTAAAACAAAATCAATTTTCTGATTTATTTTCTGCATTTTCATTTGTCCAAGCCTCTTCTAATTGCAGATTCATTCGTCAATAATATCCTTGGCCAATTAAACCATCCCAGGCATCAATAGAGAGCTTATATTTTATTTTCAATGATTTATTTAAATTAAATTTGATTGGATTTGTTTTAATGCCAGAAATGGTATTTTGATTTTATTGTTACATTTTAATTCATTTTGATTTCTTTTTGCAGGAAAACAGTAGAAGATATATGGAGAAAAAGACTTCAATCAATGAGAATGCTCCAACAATTAAAAGATTGGAATTTTTGAGCAAATAAAAGTGATTGGGCAGATTTTCTTCAACAAACTTTCATCTCAAGAATTCCTTTGCAAATATTATAAATAGCGGATTGCAGAATGGAATAGGGGCTGCTCTCCTCTGCAATTCCAGACTTCTAAAAGCATTTCTGTAATAGGGATTTAGAGTTGTAGATGGGGAGGAGAGAAAATTTCAGATCTGAAAATTAATAAGGATTTATTCTTTATATCTTGAATTATGCATGATGGGCAGAGTTTGCATTTCTGCAGCTCTAGTCTTGAAAGCAGAAATTCAAGTAATGTAAAGTACTGTTAGAGACCAGGATCAGAGAAGCAGATTCAATTAATTGGTATTTTTGGAATTTCTGTAGCAAATATCAGTTTCATTTTTATGTTAATAAAATTGTTGTTTCATTTTATTCATGTTTTGGCATTTCTGTTGATATGGATAATTTGTCTCAAATTGTTATGTATCTCTGCTCTTATGAATTAAACTCAGATTCTGAGTAACCATTACTCATAAATCTGTCTTATAACACTGATTTATTAAATAGTAATGTGATGTGAATTTCTTCCACATGTTATCGTTTAATTATTAGTTTGACTGATATGATAATCGACATCAATTTTTGTGAATTTCTTCCGGAGTGTTGTTGATTAATTATTTTAGTCAAATGGTCTCAATAGAATGTGTTTTGGTACTCACAAATGTGAGCTAATTGAATTTCTTCGTTAGCTTAATATTAATTTAAAACCAGACATATTTTAATTCTCATTATTTAATCATCTTGCTCTTAGTTGGGTTAGATTTTCATCTACCTAATTGAGATAGGATTTAGATTAGTTTCTTTTTGCTTGCATTATAGAATAATTTTTCAATTAGATTAAATTTACATTCTTTTAAGTCCTCTTTTCAAAGAGGCAAAATCTTAGTTGTGGTTTGGCTGAACCCAAATCAGCTTAAGGGTCATTCTCTTGCTTGATCAGCAAGAAGAATTGATCTGATATCCCTGTCCATTGGTAGTTAAGGACATATCATAAACCAATAGCGATAGGGAAAAGGTAACTGGACCTAGTTAAACCAGTCGGAGCCACTATCATAAACGGAAAAGGAACTGTATTAAGGTCCGGACCGGGTGGTTATCCCCCAATGTTGTAGCAGCGATTTTCGAGGCTTCAACACCAGGTTACTCTTGTTTTGTATAAAAAGGAAGGAATCTCCATTTTCTCAGCCATTTATGTATTTTATATTTCAGATCTATTTTGTCTCATCATTTTCTACATAAACCCTCATAAAAATAACATTGTTCTTTCTTCAGTACTTTCTGCATGAGATAGGCTATGCGGTTAGGGCTTATTCGAGGCATATTGACTTGGGGAGATCTGTTTATATTGGCTAGAGTGATTTGTTTCACCTCTAACTCTGCATGTGAGTTTTATATGATGTATTCTAAGGGATCCAAGTCCCATTCCTTACATGTATAGTGTTATTTTCTGAAGACATCTGTTTGATGCCCTATATTGCTGCATTTCCCACCTCGGGAAGGAGGATATAGGCCATATACCCTCTGAGGTTCTTTCATCTATTGGTGAGATGTTATTTTACATCTGATGAGCTGATCTACATTTCCATGCTCATGATTTGCTGAAACTCCAACTTGGGAATATCTTAAGATATTCTATTTGTTGCAGAAAATCTGTGTTTTGGGATATTATAGTGGTATCAGAGTTGCAGTCTTGGCTCAACCTGTGGATTTAAGATCCAATCAGAAGATAATAATAAGAGGAGAAAAAAATTATGGAGAGGATGAGATTACTCTCATCCATATTCAGATCTAAGAAGAGCCTCTCCAAGGAGATTCAACCGATGGAGGAAGAAAGATGCAATGAAACTCCTAGAGGGCTTCGAGAAGGAGAAAGCTGCAGTGAGACCTCTAGAAGGTTTCAAGAGGAAGAAAAAGATCCATGCACTTCCTATTCTCATAGAGGTAGTGGAGAGAAAGAAGAACACTTATAACATGAAATCCTGAGTGGGTATTTGGCAGAATACAAGTGCCAACCTAGGGCTCCCAAAGAGACCCTAGATTTTCCTCAGTTTATCCAACTGAGAGAATAAATAAGGCCATGCAGTAGGAGGATGATAAGGGGCAATAGATTCATATTTTCTACCTTTGATGGATCACCCTTATGTACAGTAGAATCTTGGGTGATGAAGTTGCAAGCATTTTTCTTACTACATCCAGTAGAGGAAAAAGAGGTTGTGGAGATCTCAACGCTGAATTTGGAGGGCAAGGTAAGCTCTTGGTGGTCCAGGAATGTAATTCATGCAAGAGTATCTAATTTTTCTGATTTCACTCATTGGGTAATCAGAATATTTGATAGTAGAAGGTTATAGAAGGAGGATTCCTCTTCTCCACCTGAGTGGCCTTGTACCAGCACTGTCACAATCATGGAGGGGCAGCCATCTCTAGCAGTAGTTGGATCAGCCAACACATTGAAGGGAGGAAATATTGTAGCCATACAAGAGGTTCCTAAGACTCACAAAGGTATTCATGTATTTCCATTTCATATCATTTCAGAAAATATTATGGATAACCTTGGAAATTTTCCCTCACATGGTCAAGGATCAAAACACATTGTTGTGGTGGAGCACCTAGCTTGCATTGCGTTATGTGACCTTAGAGGGATGAGAATTCATTCCATTGCACCCATATTGAGTTTCATGCAGCATGAGGAGTTAGGGTGTAAGATTTTGGAGGGCATGTTGAGTGTTGTGCCACTTTCTAATGATGTTTTACCTTCAACACCCTTGGATTATTTTGAATTCGAGAGGATGATTGGTGAGAGATATTTTATGGAAGATCTCCAAGGGATTACATCTCAACCTCCCATAAGGTGTAAGTAGGGAAATATGTTTTGGGAGGTTGGTAGTCTTCATTGGGAAGATACCAAAGGAGAAAATGATTGGAGGCATCCACACTTGGATGAATGGAGGTGGATGGACAGCAAGAGGTTGGTGAGCCACCTGCAGATCTATGACATAGGGTAGCAAGAAGAAAAGTTGCGCTGGCTAATCTTGAGAGAATTTGGCCATCATGAGGCATATCCTTCTCCTAAGGGTATGAGGGTGGAAGAAATTTGGCAGGACACTAGCATCATATGGTAGCCGCCTAGAGGATGGGTGTATCATGTTGATTTGATCCTCTTCACATCAATCAACATATTTTCACCTCATGATTTATATGATGGAGGTGTGAGAGGGCAGAAAGATTCATTATTTCTGTGGCTTCTCTTGGGAGAGTATGGGAAGAAATTTTCCCATAATTTTCATGATACTTCTAGAGAGAAGGAAGGCACATTCAAGGTGAAAGGAGGCTACCCTTCAGCATTGAAGGATTATGAGAGACTTCCATGTAGGAAGGAGGTCTTCTCACATAGAAGAATGATGGTGGATGGCTTTGGCATATGGAGTGCCAAAAGGAGAAGTCATGGAGTTACAAGAGCCTTGTTACTGAAGTCTACAACGCTGTCACTTGAGAGCATGTTTCTATTGATGGAGTGTCCCAAAGGGAGTATGCACCCTCTCTTCTTGCAGATTTTTATGAGAATATTCTCATGGGAGGACTCACTCATGGACCTCACCTTCAACTCACACATGATGCATGGTAATAAATACATTTATGTGCTTGTTGGTTACTCTATTGAGTATTTTTATTTTCTCACCACATGTAAACAGTGCATTGCTCCACAAGAGAGCAAGATTATTTATGGGTTTCACGGTCACTTTAGGGCAAAATTTTGTGATGATGATAACCCATCTCTACATGAATTTGAGCAAGTGTTTTATTGTTTTGCTTGTATACAGTTGATCTATATTGCTGCTTACTACTTTAGAGTAGATAAGCTAACATGTATAGCTAAAAATTCCTTGGAGGAAAACTTGCCACTTGATGCTCTGAATCAACAGTTGAAAAGATTGCACTCTATCCACAAGAGAGACCATGTGTATCATCCAAACTTACACATAACCTTCAGCCATTTTCTGATTTAGATGCCATATGGTGATGATGTGTGATTCATCTTGTATGGAATGGTTTGGGTTGGCATGGCTCATTGTTTTGGAGGAAGGGTCCTTGGAGACTCAATCTTCTTCTTGCCATTGGAGGGCAATCATGTTGCTACCCAAGATCAGCAAGCCCTCTGCACTTATCATAAGTGGAGAGGAGGAAAATGTGGGATAGGCTATCTGGACTATCATGTTCATTTATTCAGCCCACCTACACTTCAGGAGCCAAAAGTGGAGATGATTATTCATGAGTTTCCTTATTGGAGGGTGACTCATTTCATATGGATGATAGCTTGGGGGTGGATTTTTCACTTGGGGATGAGGATTTCCCATGAATTTCACACTCCATGCCTTGAGAGGGCCTCTAAACAACACATAGTTGTCTCCTTGAGTATGCTACTTCTCCATGATGATAGCCATTTGAGGTGTACACCAAATGCTAATTTGTTTGCTTGGGAGAGGCACTATGAGGATTCATTGTTGAGACAACATCTTATTATTTGGGAGAGCTCATAATATGGGGATGCTATCGGGGGAGGAAGGGAGACTTTCTAGTTCTGTCCTTGTAGTTGCTTGAGGAAAAGCAACATTTGGGAGGGGAGGACTGTAATTTTCCTAAAATTAGCATGCAGCTAATAGGAATATTAGATTTTGATTTTTCCACCTAGTAGATAATTAAATGGGGGAAATGACCCATATTTAACTTGTATTGACATAGAATACCTCTTGGTGTGAAAAGGGGATAAATTGGTGGCTGGATTTTGCACTTCCCATGTGTGAACATGAAAATATCATGTTGATTCAGTCAAGTTGACCAAGTCAACAGCGCAACATGGAGGAGCAATCTTGAAAGAGATACAATGCAGTTTTGGAGGGAGAGGATTCACATGGTGTTGGAAACCCTAATAGGTGGGACCCAAGTTGAGGAGGCTCACAAAAGTTATAAGGAGAAAGATAGTAGACTTTTGGGGTTAGCTTATGGATTATTATTTTTGGTCTGATTAGACTATTGAGCATTCTTCAGTTGTTGAGCTGAGTGTGCAGTGTTGTTCAGCACAAGGCATTCCTGCTTAGGGATTCCTTCTCCTTCATTGAGTGACCTCTTGGAGCGGTTCTGTTCTTCATTTCCCACATTTGGGCTTGAGGCCAAGCATCCTCCTTCAGCCACAACGTTATTTTTGCGGAGAATAGTTTTTTGTTGCAGGGTGTTGTAGTGGGAGATTTACAACACCAGCTCTTGGGCTTATCTTTCATAGGTGGGAGCTCCCCTTTCTTTGCAAGATTTTTACAGGAGGTTCCAGAGCACATTTCACACCTTAGCATAAGGCCAAATCATTCCCCATCATCTACAGCGTAGTTATTTGTAGAAACTGCTTCATTTTTAGGGGTGCTGTAGTAGCAGGGTTTGATCCCTTGCTTGTCAGCTTGTCTCTTGGAGAAAGGGCCAACCCTTCTCCCAGAAAGCTCTGTACTTGATTCTTCTTCAGTCACTTGTAAATTTCAGCCATATTTATTTAGTGCTGTATTATAACTATGTTTTTCATATCCAAATCTGTAGATCTGCATTTTTATACATTTTATTCACATGAAACCCTTGGCGGGTTACTCTTGTTTTGTATAAAAGGAAGGAATCTCCATTTTATCAACCATTGATGTATTGTATATTCTAGATCTATTTTGTCTCATCATTTTCTGCATAAACCCTCATAAAAATAATGTTGTTCTTGCTTCAGTACTTTTTGCATGAGATAGGCTATGGGGTTAGGGCTTATTCGAGGCATATTGACTTGGGGAGATCTGTTTGTATTGTCTAGAGTTATTTTTTTCACCTCTAATTATGCATGTGATTTTTATATGATGTATTCTAAGGGATCCAAGTCCCATTCCTTACATGTATAGCGTTATTTTCTAAAGACAGCTGTTTTATGCCCTATATTGCTGCATTTCCCCACTTGGGAAGGAGGATATAGGCCATATACTTGCTGAGGTTCTTTCATCTACTGGTGAGAAGTTATTTTACATCTAATGAGCTGATCTACATTTACATGCTCATGATTTGCTAAAACTCCAACTTGGGAATATCTTAAGATATTCTATTTGTTGTAGAAAAACCCTATTTTGGGATATTACACATAAAGTGGAAGAACTTACCCACTGAAGATTCCACATGGGAGGATGAGAATTTTATATAAAATCACCCTGAGCTACTTAGGTGTTGAGGACAACACTTTTTTGAAGGAGAGGGGCATGATAGGTCCCTATATTACTAATGTAGTCCCTTATTGTTTTTAGTGTAGCCCCCTTATTGTTATTGTTGTACCCCTGTAACCCCAATATTTTTATTATTGTGCCCTTACATTATTATTGTTAGGTTGGCTAGGATTATATTTTGACCCCATGGAATCCTGTATATAGAAGGAGGTTTTTTCATTTGTATCATCCAATAATTGTTCATTTATGTAATGTAAAGGAGGTTTCCCCCTCGAAGTGGATTATTTCTAAGGTGTTGATCTCTCTTTTCATCTATTTTTGGAACTGGTTTCATAACAACCATGGAAAGAGATGTGTGCATGTGGCAGCTAGTTGTGGAATTTTTGGGAGGAATAATGGGGAAAATCAGGGTGGCACGTATCATCACTTAAGAGGTTCCATGTGGAAGGATGACGTAAGCATGATGTTATATCATAGATCATGATATCAGAGTATGAGGATCTCGTAACTTCAATGAAAATAACAATACGATAAAAGGGGATCTGATATTGTTTGGCACATGATTGTGTGGAGACCAAAGGATCCAATAGTTAAACATTAAGGGGCTAAAGGCACGTCAAATCTATGTGACATAACACTCATTCTATATGAGTTACGATATTTGAGGCTCTGATGGAATAGTATAGAGAATTGAAAGAATGAATGGTTCGACAGCTAAAAATTAAAGGGAGAGCAGTTGAAGATTAAATGAAAAAAAATAAAGATGGTATTTGAAGGGAGCATTGAGACAAGGAAGCAAGGAAAATTTTTCATTGAGAAGAACTGATGGGATAAAAGAAAACCAGGTTCCTCTTTTTGTGCACTTCTTGCTCAATTAACTGAGAAACAAAGTTGCCACTCCTATGAACTGTCAAGCTTTGAGAAGAAATAAAGCAACATGGGAAGTCACGGTAGAGTGCACTAGTGGAATGAGATTAAATCTCAGTATGGAGGTTTACATAGGGAGTTATTGAAGTACTTAGAAGACCATTCCTATGATTATTATCATGAGAGAATTCAATGGGAAAACACAACAACAAGGGAAGACACACAAAAGTACACTCAAGTAGTATGGAAACATTTGGCAGAAAAAACATAGTGTAGTATGCAGCAAAGGATCAAAACCATCGATTTACATCGATCAATGATGAGAAAGAGAGTATTGTTGAATCTGGTGAGAAGTCTGAGTTATGGGTGTGCTAAGAAACAAGCACCAAAGCAGAGCTGAGGTGTATGCAATAGAGAACATGTTAAAAGAAGTCATAGATATGAGCATATGTTTTTGTGGGCAGAGGATAGAAGTGCTATTGTGTAAGACCAGAGGTGTCCGTGGATATGTAGAGGACTAAGAGAAGAAATTGATTCGGTGACATATTTGATTGGTATTTTTCCTTATTTTTATATGCCTCCGTTTTCAGTTTCAAAATTGTATGAAAAACATAACAGTGGAAATAGCAGGTGGTGGCCTGCATTCAAATAGGTTGGTACCTCTTGGCAAGTTGGTTATTTCTATCCAAAGGGGGTCGATGCCTCCTTTGAGTGGGTGATCATGAAAAAACTGATGTAATTAAGTAGGTGCTCAATTTACATCTTAAACAATTGAAATTGGTGGTTTTTCCCCTTTGGGTTTCCACGTGAAAAAATATTGGTGTCAATGTGTGTATGTGTTGCTCATGTGAAATATTGTTGAACATATGAATGCTCAATTTTACTACTAATTTTCTTTATGAATGAATTCTCTCATAAATAGCAAACAATAGAGGAAATAATCAAAAGAATATTCAAGAAAAAAATCAAATAATATCACAATTATTGATTTACCCCGCCTCTCAGTAATTCCTTATTTCAACAATTGGTATCAGATCATGGTTCGTTCAAGAATAGTCTAACCACTGGAAAGTATATTTATAAGGAATTATGTCAAGGCAAGAGAGTCAAGAGGCTTACTCAAGCAGAATACTAGTATTCAATGGGAAAAACTATTCCTTCTAGAAAATTAGTATGAAAACATATTTTATGTACCTAGGAGTGGATGTATAGAATTCAGTGTTGGTAGACTATAACGTCCCTGATATTCCTCCAACTGATACAGATGGTAAAAAATTGTATAGAAATTATGCTAAAGGCAAGAATTTCATTCTCTTTTGTCTTAGTCAATCAGAAATTTTAAAGGTTATGCACTCTGTTTATGCAAAGGATGTGTGGGTAAAGCTTAATCAGAGTCATGAAGGGGATGACAAGGTCAAGTAGGCCAAAATCAAAGCCTTCAAAATGAGGTTTGAGAGCCTAAGAATGAGTGAAGGTGAAAGTATAGCAGAATATGTCCTCAGGGTTGATGACGTAAACAATATTATTAGAGGGATGGGTGAAGAAGTCAAGGAAGAAATGATTGTACATAAAATTTTAAGATCTAGTCCCAAGAGATTTAATTCCAAATTCTCAACTATTGAAGAAATGGATAATTTAAAATATCTCAAGATGGACTAGTTTCTTGTTACTCTCACATCCTATGAGATGAGAGTAGGAAAAGAGAAGTCTACACCAAAGGAAGCAATGTTCAAAGTATCACAAAATGGAAAGGAGTTCAAAGATCATCAAGAGTGCTCTAATTGCGAATATTTACAAGAGTGGGCTCAATTACCAAAGAAACTAAGGCATCGATTAGGAAAATATAAATGGATTTTTCCCTTCAAATGCTTTGATTGCAAAATACTTGGAAAATTTTCATCCAAATTCCCTTACAAAGAAAGGGCTGAAAAGGAAGATGATCATAAACCTAGGAAAAAATCTCAGAAACAACACAAGAATAGGTTCTATAAGAAAAAGGGGTTCTACTCCAAAGAAGGTAGCTCAGCACCAAAATCAAATATAAAAGATTATTCACAAAACTATTTAGATAAGTATCTACTTATGGCCTTTGGAACAGACTCCAAGAAACAAAGTATTATTGACTCTGAAGAGGAAGAAGAAGAAGAAGGAGTAGTTGAACTTGAAGGAGAACTCATTAGTGCCTTCGATGAGTTAAAAAAGGCAAGGAAAAAGAATAAGAAGCTGAAGGAACAAGTACAGTGTGCTCAAGAAGGTATGTATAACTATGATAATGAGGAGTTTGTTTATCAAAACAAAAAACTTGACAAGGCTATTAAAAACAAAGATATTCTAGTCCTTATTCTAGAATAAAAATAAGGAGTGTGTGAGAAATTAGAAGAATATGCTAAACATAAGAAAGGAAACAATTTCAAAAACATGCATAGATGAGTTTTTGTCCTTGAAAGTTAAACTAGAAGAAGCTAAATGAAAGGAAGAAGTACTTAAATATTTGGTCCATGAATGGGAAGATAATTTTCAGAGTCTTGAGGCAAAGGTTGTCTCTATAAGAATGGATCTAGAAGGAATAAAGACCAAGAAATGTCTAAATGAACTTTCGGTCTGCAATATTTTAAGAACCGCAAAGTTATGAAAATAAGCATCAAGAGAGAACCAATGAAAAAAAAAGGAAGTAAGACAAAGAGGATATCATTAATGGAGAATGAGTTGATCAACCAAGCATCAAGGTACCTTCATTCACAAACTCATAAGACTTCCTACAATAGGTATGCCTATTTTTTATGGTCATTGGTATAAGTTTCATATCTTTGGACAGAAAGTTGTTGATTGTATAATGATCAAAGTTGAAAGAGATGGAAATCCTAGATATAATAAGTATCCAAATTTTAGATCTCAAAATCCACCTCTTAGAGAACAAAATGTCTTCTCTCCTTTATTAAATGAATTTGAATGTTTCAAATGTAATAATTTTGGGAAAAAATAAAGTCACTGCAGAAGTAGGTTTGAATACCTATCTAAGTTCCAAAATATTAGACAGCCATCTTCTCAAAAGGATAAGGAGAGGTGGAAAAACAGACTAAAAAGAGCATGTAGTGTGGACTCGATCTATCAGCTCATAATCAAGAGAACATATGGTATGCAGATATCGGTTGTTCTAAGCATATGACTAGGGATAAAATAAAAATTTTGTCTCTAAAAGAAAAAGATAAAGGAAACAATGTCACCTTCGAAAACAATGCTCCAACAAGGATTAAGGGTAAAGGGATAGTAATTCTTGATCAAAACACAAAGGAACAAAATGTGATGTATGTGGAAGGTCTCAAACAAAACTTAGTGTGATCCAAATGTGTGATAATGGCTATGATGTGACCTTTCAATCCGAGGACTATGAGCTCCATAATATGAAGGATGGAAAGCTAGTAGGAAAAGAAATCAAGACTCACAACAGTGTATATGTGTTTGATGACTCCAGACTAAGTTGCTATTTAAGCATGAAAAATGAAGTAAGATTATGGCACAATATACTTGGCCATATGTGTTAGTATGAATCTTTTGTCGAAGTGTAGGAAAAAATACCACTTTAGCTACACATAACTAATAGCCCTAACATCAAATATGGCTGCCAATATCTTCAGATATGCAGTTAATTGGTTAAGACAAGAGCTGCAAAAAACCAGATCTATGTATAGAAAGACATTAAGCATTAAAAATAAGGGTTTGCTCCATGCATCCAATAGACAAGACAAGAACAATTTTTGAAAGAATTTTTTGTATTAATGGGCACCTGGGAGGAAAACCAGAAGATGTTTCCAATTCTCCTCAATGGGATGGGTTCTTGGAAGTCCTTAGCACTTCAGATCTAGCATTTCTCTCTCTTGTTGGTGTAGAAAACCCAGACAAAGATAGAACTCAAAGGGAGTTCACAAAAGCAAAATGGAGAAAAATATGACCAAGTGTATAGATCCAGAGTGATCTAATACGCAACAAAAGGTGAAGAATGGTAGGAAAAACCCTCCTATTTATAACAAAATATTGGGTCATTCTAGATCTTGGTGCATGATTAAAATAATGTTAACCAAATCTAGATCCACCTTTTATGAAATATTTTATTATATTTGTTGGAGGGAAAAAGTATTTGACTTGGGTCAAATCCCTTTATTTGTCAAAAATAAATAAATAAATGATTTATTTATCTTTTTAAGGAAGTGGTTGAAAGATAATAAAATAAATAATGATTTATTTAATTATTTGTGGGTGATTTGGTCATATTTAACAAGGAATATTATCTAAATAAGATTTAAATAATTATTCCTAGAAAATAATAAGATAAATAAAGGCTTATCTAATTAATTTCTTTGTTTTTGGGTTAAACATGACTAGGAATAATAATTAAATTATGGTTTAATTAATTATTCCATGAGGAAAATTAAACAAAATAGGTTTGTTTAATATTTCCTTTTGGGGTTTCCCGTTTAGACCATAAACAACCTAATAAATGTGGTTTATTAAGTTATTTTACATAGTGAAAGCAATTTTACTTAGGGTAAAATTGGTCTTACATGGTGTACTTGGGTCCATCTAATGATAGTAGGTTAGATGACCAAAAAATGGTGTAACAGATTTCCCCCCAGCGTGCGAGTGTTAGGAGAAAATCATATGACCGAAGTACGTTGTAAGAACTCAATCACCAGACATCAAAAGGGAAGTCGGAGAGAGAGATGTAAGGTAGAATAATGTGCTGAAGAACTAGACCCTGAGGAGACAAGACTTACAGGTGCAACAAGTCTCTTTTTATGAGAGGGTACCTGTGCTAAAGGCGGCGGGGGAGGCATACCTATGCCCGCCGAGACAAAGTACAAAAGAATAGTGTGTCCAGTAAACAAGGGACCGAACCATAAAGTACAACCGGCATAATCATGAGCCAGATAAAAATACAATGAAGAATCCCACATACATGCTGTGCCTGGGATAACAGCCAGGACTTATACAATAATATCTGAGTACATGAGATACAAATACAACCCAAATGCCCCCTATAAGCAGGGAAGGGCTCACAAAATCTGACTGATACATGCAAATCAAAGAGGCGCTGCAAGCGGCTAAGGCCGACATCATCAAATATATGGAGCTGCATCGAAGGCTGCAATGAAGAGGTCATCCGGGCATGTGGGGGGCTACCTGCAGGGCCACCCCTCATGAGGGCTGAGACATCTCACGCACACCCGGGAATCATCAAGAGCTGTTGCTGTATCATTTAACCATCAAGTATACGGATCTCGGTCATGCTGAAAGGAGCTGGAGTGGAGAAACAATCAATTCAAAGGGAAATGAGAGATCCCTTTGCCTGATCCGAGGCATCGAACAAGAGTGGAAGCCGGAACCAAGGTACACCGCCCTTTAGACCTGGCTTCTGGAATGAATGAGCTGATGTCGACAGAAGGAGGTTCGCCATAGGTGAGGCAAGGAGAGATCCTCAACTAAGGCACGGGAGAAAATAGTAGAGCAATGGACAGACTAATACCGATGATGATGGTGGAATGGAGGGGACTGAGTAGCGAATGGACGACTTCCCTTGCTAGAGCATAAAGGGCATGAATGACATGGCAGCGACTGACACGATATCATCAGGGATAAGGGACAGTGGGACTGAGGGCCATAATGTGAGACACAAGAGAGAGACCAAGCAATGAAGGATGGAGGACTATAGCGGGATACAAAGGGGCTCTGGTTAGACTCCATGAATGCGATGATGACTCAACTCGGATGCTCTAAACAAGGGAGACTTAATGGTGCTGCCACACAGTAAAGGTCCAATGGGGGACCATAAAAACATGAGTACAAGATGGTATCTCATGATGAAAATCAACACGAACAAAGGCGAGTAAGGAGGCAAAGTGGTGTCCCAAGTACAAGTATCGTAAGTGAAGAAAATAGATTTTGGGAAGGGTTATGGTTGAGGGGCATAGGTGCCCCCAAGCATGGTGTGGTCATGCCAAAATATATTTAGAAAGAGGGGAATCCAAACATATTTTAATGATGTGGTGCGCCATTTGTTTTTTTTATGGTTATGCAGTTTGAGAAAGGGAATGGAGGATTACCAATCTCTTTTGGTACTGCATATAGGAATCAAATGGACTTTAAGTTTCCGGGTGGCATACCTGGTGTCACTATCCCAAAGAGAGGATTTGGAGACAATGAACTGATGCTCTCGCAGAAAAGCTATAGGTTGGTCAACAAAAATGTCTAAGAGACGGAGTTGCTGATGTTAGATGAAGGAACGATAAGGGGTATCATCCCTAGAGTGATCTGAAATGATATGGGACTCTAGAGGTTCTTCTAAATGTGGAATAATAATGGTACTAAAGTCGGCATGACCAGATACACTAGGAGAGTTGTGGAGAATTGCTTCTCTTGGTCTCTCAAATGTGGGTGCCCCCTTACCCAAACATTGGGTTTCAATGTAATGGCCACAAGGTGTATGTGGTGTGAACGCATGGGTTTGATGTAAGGGAGAATAGATAAAGTCAGGGGTGGGGATTTTTTCCATAATGTCGTCATCGTGATAGAAGATGGGGTGATTGGTGGAAGAAATACCACCTAACGCGGCAAAGCTACCTGACTCATCATCATGAGAAGAGGGGTTCACATGCACATCGTCACAAGGGGTGACAGAATAGTAAGAAAATAAAGGATCTACCGATGCTGAGCCCCGAGTGATCGATGAAGGAAGGTCATGCGAAACAACAGGGGAGGATTCAGAGGGAATGTTCCCCGAGGGTCTCATGGATGATGATAGGTAGAAAATGGTGGATGAAGGCTCCGTCGTCTCGACATCAGGAGGGTGAATGTCAATGGGAGCAGTCATGTCTGGTAGTTCTGTTGAAGAAAAATGCGCAAATAGGGGAGAGGTGGACTCATTGCGCTTGACCTCGAATTGGTGGACCGTGGCTAGAGAGGTGTGGAATTCCTCGAGGCGGGGACACAGATGGGTGTAATGGCCATGGAGATCACACAAAGCACAGGGGTGGTTAGTGTGAAAAGTCTTGGGGTTCTTGAGTGTGGTCACGGAATAAATAGAGGCTTCCGAGACCTTGGACTCAGGGAACGCGACATTAACCATGGTCTTGAGATGAGGCAATTCAGGACAGGAATGGGTGGTGTGACTGAAATTATCACACAAATCACACTGGATGGTATGCTTTAGAGGCCGAGGAGGGGCAGGGTTTGTTGGGGCAACCTTGTCCTTTGATGCCCCCTTGCGAGCTTTGCCCTTCTTACCCGAAGCGGTCGCAACAGGAGGTGGTTCCTGTTGAGGTGACTGAGGCATTGTTGCAGCGGGAGAAGTCATGGGGACTGGTTGAACCAGGGTCAAAGCAAGATAAGGTTTGGGTTGACCAGGCAAGATTGGGGCTGGAGGATCAAGGTACCAGACGAGAATCCCAAGGGTCAGGTTAGGAAGAGAGAGGGTGGCTATGACCAGTACCGTGTACACTCCTGGTGGGGTATCTAGGAACGGTATCTGAACAGAGGGGTAATGGCCAAGTGGGACGGCTCCTAAATGGCTAAGGCTTGGAGGAACCATGCCAGGAGGATAAAGAGGCTCATGACTACCAGCTGCAGGTGAAGGGCTAGGAGCAGGTTGCGGAGAGCGTGGTTGCTGACTAGCTGAAGCAGGTTGCTTGAGAGCAGCCCGAGATGATTGCATCATGCAAACATTCGATGAGCTGGGGTCAGAGATAGGAGGAGGAGGAAGACCAGGGAAGGTTCCGAGCAAAGAGGAGTCTTTGTAGACGCCAGGAGAGACACTAGTCAAGGAATCGACGGTTTACTTGTTGGCTATAGAAGAGATGGTCGTCTCAGGTGAGGTCTGAGATTTTGGCTCATGATATGTCAACTGGTCAATGGTGACTATCTTTCCATTATGAGGGAAAGACATCTTGCGGTGGACCGCAGATGGGATAGCAGACATAGCATAAGTGCATCTATGCCCCAAAATAATGTTATAATCAAGAGGGGCGTCAATGACTTCAACGTCAACGCAAACAGTCTTGCCTGCAAGAGTGATAGGACAATTACGAAATAAGCCAATGGGCTGGGAGGTATGGCCATCCCATGCACGAAGGGTGATCGTGGAAGGGGCCAACTCAGGAGATCCGAGTTGCTTCTAAACCGAAGCGGACATCACGCAGGTGGATGCCCCCTCATCAATTATACACTAGGAAACGTTATCGTTCCGGATTTTGACTGGGATTTGGAAGGCGACGGAAGCAGGAAGAGGAGGATGTTCTGATTGATGGGCGTCGAAAACAATCATTTGGTCATCAGCAGGATCTACAGCACCCATGGAAGATAGCAGCCTCAAAGGCATGACCGGGAGGAGTTTCAATGTGGAAAATGGAAAGCAGGAGACCGTGCCAAATCATCTACTATCCTATCAGAATGAGCACCGACTCGTGCTCAATTTCTCGCCGTAATGGTCCCTTAAAGAATTGGTATGAACCTCAAATTTGGGCCGAGGGATACGCAAGGGACCATTGGATTGTCGAAAGAGGCTCGTAGAACCAGAGAAGAAGGACCCTTGTGCGTACTGCTTTTAAGGCGTGGGGTACTGGCGAGACTGAGTTTGAAGGTTAAGGTCGACGATTAGAGGTGGATCAGAGTTATCATAAGGATCTGGTAATTGGAGGAACCAGAAGGGGAAGGTTGAGTGGCCACCTGTCCGTTAGGTGGTTGGGTAGCCATGAATCCTTGCGGTGCATCCACCTGCGCTTGAGGGGGTGGTGACTGTTGGTGCAGGGGTTGAGAAGGCAAGGGAGGCAGAGGTGCTGATGCTGGAGGAGATGGAGCACCAAACTGCAGATACGAATAATAAGGGGGTTGGGTAACAGTATGGTGAACAGGAGGTTGGGCCAAAAGAGGAGGCATGCTATATCCTGGATACGTGCTACCGGGAGGGGAACAAGTGTGGGAGGTGTTGCCCCCTCCCCCAGGAAAACCATAACCCATGGGGGGTTGGGCATATGGATGAGAGAGAGTTCCAACGATACCGTCGGTGGCATGAGGTGCCCCCGGTGCATTGACACCACCGGGTCTGGGGAGATCAAGTAGAACGGTATAAACATAACCTGCCTGAGCATAGATCAAGTCATATTTTAACGCTAGTTGAAGGGCGGCTTCTTTGGTTTGGGGGAAATGCGATGCGACATATTTTCCGATAGGAGGCAAGAGAGATCTAAGGAACTAGTCCATGTAGACACGGTCTTCGAAGGTAGGGGATTGACATAGGCTCTTTCTTCTCCGCCATTCCTGGACATGATCGGATAGGCGGGTCACAGATGATTGACAGAAAGAAGTCAAAAGTTCGATACCAGTGTCATAACGAAGGGGAAGCTGGAAGTAAGATAAAAAATCCCGGGCAAGAGTCGCAAAGGTGGTATGAGAGGAAGTGGGCTGATCAACATACCACTTAGAAGCCGCGCCTGTAAGCGTTCGTTGGAACAACCGAAGACGGATAGAGTCATCAGTAATGGAGGTAGATGAACACCACATGTGGAAGGATCGAACATGATTTGAAGGATCTTCTCCAGCAAGGCCTTCAAACTTTGGGATGTCAGAAGGGAGCTTTGTCGGCATAGCAGGCCAACTAGCGTCATGGTGTATAGGGTCATTTATCAACTGGTCCAAATCGGGCAGGCCGAGGCTTGCCATGAAGGGGAGCAAGGGCACGACTGAGGTAGTTCCTGTGGCGGTTCTGCTAGTAGTAGTCTCGGTATTAGGGTCGGGGTTCCCGCTAGCGTTAGGCCCTGGACTAGACATAGTGAAGGTGACAGGGGGAGAATCAGAAGTGAAAGGAGAACCCAATGAATCAGAAGAAGAGTCGGAGTGTGGACTCGAAGGAGGACTAACTCGACGACGGCGGGACGGAGTAGGTCGATCGACCAGAAACTGAGGGTGAAGGCCAAGAAGTCTCCGGGATGTGCGCCGTGGGGGCGCAATGGTGACAACACAAACACGGCACAAGGGGAAGAATAACGACCAAAAAAGGCAGGGAGGTGCAGAATCAAGTGATTACAATGTCAGAACAAGGGAAGAAAGGTGTAGTGTCAATTGATTTTAAAGTCTTTGCTTGGCAGTGTTAACCAGGCTCTTCTTCGCTTAGGGTGATTGTGTGGCGTGCATTAATTTTAATTTTTAAACCCTTTTCGTTTTGAGAGAAAAATAAAAAGTGTGCTGCGTAACTGAAAATAAATCTGCAGAAAACAGTATATAATGCTGAAATAACAAAAAATTAACAGCTAACAATGCATTTATGTAACCCAAAAAGGCGGGCCTCTCAAAACTAGTCTAACAGAGGGAAAAAATATAATCAAAACACACTAAAAAGGGGCCAATAGATCTAAGGTCGAAAGGGACAGGGATCTAAAGGAGAAATCTGCTGAAAAGAGGTGCAGAATACAGCCAAGAGGCAGAGGCAAGGTGGCTGGAAAAAGGGAAGGAAATCAGCAAAAAGTAGAAGGGGCAAGGAGGGGGCCCTAAAGGTAGTTCCAAACAAAACTTTAGGAGGTGTTTTGAAAGGAGAAAAGCTGGTTAAAAGGGACCTGAAAAGGAGGTATCAGATCTGGAAAAAGGGGCGCTGAAACTCTGAAAAACAGGTACCTGAAATAGATAAAAAATCTTCCACCAAAATTGGAGGGTATTGAAGCCCTAGGGGGCTATGTTACCACTTGGATGAGAAAAAAAGATCAGAAACAGGTCGAAACAGGCTAAGACAGAGGCTGGAAAACCCTGACAGAAGCTTCAGAAAAACCCAAAAAAATTGCAGAAAAATAGCAGAAAAATTGACAGGTCGCAAGTTCTGACCTGTTTTCTATGCAGGTCGCAGATAATAGGCAGAAAAATGCGACCTAGAGTTTATGGGCTGAAAAGTGCGACCTGAAGCTCCGGGTGTCTCGGTGGCAGATGTCCGAAAAAAAATTTCGTCTCGATTGCGGCTGATGTCTGTCACCTGCGCAATACGGCCGGAAACACGCGGAAGTTAGAAATTTTAATGTTTTAGGGTTTTAGAAGTGAAAAACAACAGGAAAATAGAAAAAAACAAAAATCTGAAAAGAAACCCTAGGGTCTGAAGTAGCTGGATATGCAGGAAATTGAAAAACGACAGCGGTCGTAATTGAAAACCCGTGTGGAGTCGCCAGTTGTTAGAATGAATCTTTTGTCGAAGTGTACGAAAAAAGACCACTTTAGCTACGCATAACTAATAGCCCTAACATCAAATATGGCTACCAATATCTTCAGATCTGCAGTTAATTGGTTAAGACAAGAGCTGCAAAAAACCAGATCTATGTATAGAAAGACATTAAGCAGTAAAAATAAGGGTTTGCTCCATGCATCCAATAGAAAAGACAAGAACAATTTTTGAAAGAATTTTTTGTATTAATGGGCACCTGGGAGGAAAACCAGAAGATGTTTCCAATTCTCCTCAATGGGATGGGTTCTTGGAAGTCCTCAGCACTTCAGATCTAGCATTTCTCTCTCCTGTTGGTGTAGAAAACCGAGACAAAGATAGAACTCAAAGGGAGTTCACAAAAGAAAAATGGAGAAAAATATGACCAAGTGTATAGATCCAGAGTGATCTAATAGGCAACAAAAGGTGAAGAATGGTAGGAAAAACCCTCCTATTTATAACAAAATATTGGGTCATTCTAGATCTTGGTGCACGATTAAAATAATGTTAACCAAATCTAGATCCACCTTTTATGGAATATTTTATTATATTTGTTGGAGGGAAAAAGTATTTGACTTGGGTCAAATCTCTTTATTTGTTAATAATAAATAAATAAATGATTTATTTAATTATTTGTGGGTGATTTGGTCATATTTAACAAGGAATATTATCTAAATAAGATTTAAATAATTATTCCTAGAAAATAATAAGATAAATAAATGTTTATCTAATTAATTTCTTTGTTTTGGGTTAAACATGATGAGGAATAATAATTAAATTATTGTTTAATTAATTATTCCATGAGGAAAATCAAACAAATATAGATTTGTTTAATATTTCCTTTTGGGGTTTCCTGTTTAGACCATAAACAACCTAATAAATGTGGTTTATTAAGTTATTTCACATAGTGACAACAATTTTACTTAGGGTAAAATTGGTCTTACATGGTGTACTTGGGTCCATCTAATGATAGTAGGTTAGATGAACAAAAAATGGTGTAACAATATGAGTTTTTACAGCATGATAATAGTCAAAAAACTTGGAGTTTGCGTTATGTGGATAAATCCTTCTTGCAGACAATAACAATCTCCCTAGTATCTTAAGGATATCTAGAAACAAACAACCAAATACAAACAATTTTCTATAGAGCATTTGTGATTCAGAATTATTAATTAACAAAGTATGAGGACATGCCCCTACCCAAAGCCCAACGCTTGTTATAATATTTAAATCCAGTCGTTGCAAAAGAGGTCACTTCAACATGTGAAATTTGCAATTAAAGACATAAAGAAGGATTAAAAGCACCTACAAGATATAATAATTCAGAAAACACTAACCTATCTCAGTGATCAAGGAATCCGAGAATTAAATTACTCAAATAGATACATGAAAAAATTAATGAGAAAATATAATCCATTTGTATTAACTTGTATGATAAGAAGTAACCTTACAACCTTGTCGCTTTTAGGTTTACAGGTTCTTCCGAGGTCCTAAACAAACGTTTTCTCTCAGTTTGACAAGGATTCTTCTCTCTGAACTAGCTTGAAACTATGGATATGAGTATGTAATCGTTCTCATATCAATGATGCCAAGTATAGAGAGTATAATTTCTTCAGCAATTCCCTTCTGCTAGTTAATAAGTACCCTTGATACTAAAACATGAGTTCAATTTATAGGAGAATGAAGGAGGTTTAAATTCCATAAAGAGGGGGATAAATTCCTCTCATGAAGGGATTTTAGCTGCAAATACCAAGGGATAATATCCATTAATGAAGGGATACAGGTTCATGAATGAAAGGATGAAGCTTGACCTGATTACGCTTCTAGAAGCCTCTAGTTGGGAGAATATTCGAACAGTTGGGCTTCTAGAACTTACTTTTTGTTTTATTTTACCTTTTACGGGGGTCTGTAGTTTTAATAAGCAGAACTTGTGGGAAGTGCCACAAGTTATAGAGCAAGAAATCATGGTACCACAAGTAAGAACTAGGAAAAGTGTAGAGTTAAGCTTTTTAGGGTTTTAATGAGCTTTTCTCCAATTCCAAGACTTGGTTTAGGAAATTTATGGTTTTGGACCTCTAAGGGAGCATAATATAGGTAATGATGAACCCATATAGACAACTAAATTTCATGGTGACAAATTTTAGTGTAACATATTTCCCCCTGAAGTGCAAAGTCTGAAGTACATCTGAAGAGTGAAGTTCTTTATCATTTTGAGGATTGGGTTGCGGAAATACCAGTCGAAACCTGTAGAAACATTCAATGTAAAAATATATATGTATATCATCGTTGAGGTAGGCATTCCCATACTCAGATCAAAACTAACTACATGTTCTGATATAAAAATGGTCTTAGAATTACATCAATAGTAGACACAGCATGGACACAACCATCTGTCACAAGTAGTCTACTGTATCAAGAATAATAAAACTCCTCGTAGCCTGGATGGTGGAAACTAGATCCAGGGTCTTGATTTCCACTTCCTGAACTAGTACGATTCTATCCATGTGATTGATTGCGTCCAAGTCAAACATGGTAGAAACCAATTAATTACCAATCAATGATGTGAATTGTTAACAGATGTGAGAGAAACCACCAATAATGACAATGGCTCTCAAAGTACTCAGTACAATCCATGAAGTGTGAATGAATGATATGCAGTTGAACACTTCATGGAATCATTCGATCAAAGGTCAATGATGCAACTTGTCGTCGAAGGCAAGAAACCTGCCATTAGGGCATGCAGATCTCAAGGTACTGATAGGATTCTTGATCAACTTTCTATATGATGAACTGTCGTTGATAGGAAGTGACTCGTCATAGGAAAGCCCACGAAACAAAACCATTAGATAAAGTTTTGAAGAAATATTTGCAAGGACTGACTCAGGGATGGTCAACGCGAATGGAGACAAATGTTTGCAATGAATGGTTTATGTGAAATTTTTTCTTGAACACATAATGACACTGCAGATGGTTTGGTGATAATTTTCCTAAAGCTAATACCTAGAAACCAGCTGAAGACTTTCAATGTGGTTTGATTAACTGTTTAGACAAATGATTTTCCCAACCCAGGTATGAGTGTAACAAAAGTGTCATGTTCAAGAGTGGTATACTACTTTTTGAAACAAAGTATGACAAGTGGATTCATTTTCTCTCTTTTCCCCCACCATTTCTGGCAAGTACCTCTTTATTTTTGACAAGCTTGAGGAGGATAACATTTGCTTGTTGTGTAAGCTCATCCTTCAGATGAGTCCAACTTAGTATTAAAATCAAACCCTAAGAAGGAGTGGTTTGTTCCCATTTGTAATCGACAAGTCCTTTACTGTTAAGTTTTAACGAGTCCAGTATAGGAGAAACTCGATGTTTTTCAGTTTTAGGGAGTCAAAATAAAAACTTAAGAAAAATCCACGGGTGTACTTTTTCGTAAATTTAGTCTCTGAAGCCCAAAAAAGGATAAAATAATGTAGGAGAGAACTCTATTGACCATGATTAGTCAACGTATACATTTTTCGTAAATAGTCAATTTCACTCTAGAAAAGGGGTAAACTTATACTGAAGGGATGACTGTTCATTTCCTTTAACAAGTTCGAATAGTCAAGTACTCAAAAATATTTTCATATTTAGAGTCTAAAAAGGGCTTAAAATATAACTCTAGGGTTTCACTTTTTTGTAATTTTCAAGAGCCTAAAAAAGTGATAAAAGTATACTCATCATCAAAATAATTCTTTTCACCAAAGAAATTTGTATTCTGCACAAAAACTCGAAAGATTAAATATACCTGATTTTAACAAGTAAAAACATTTGAAAAATAGCTTTTTAAAGTGGAAAATAAATAAAATAATATTTAATTCATTCAAAAAATCTTATAAAAAGTAGTTCAACAAAGTCATTTTTACCTTTTGTATCCAGAGTTGAAAATTGAGAGCCTTTGGAAAAAAATGTTCCGGAGGTGATAATGGGAGAACTGAACGCTCAAATCGAAAATCGTCGAATTCAGGTAATCTAAAACACTCTTCTCTTCATTTTCATCCATTTAAATTCTCTTTTTTGGCTTTGAAATCATTTTTTGAGAGGAAAATAGGTTCAAAATTCTGCTCTTGGGGGTCCGCGGGTCATCCATGTGTAACCTGCGGACCCTGATAATTTTCCTAAAGGAAAATTATCGAGCTACCAAGTTTTTCATGAAGAGTGTGTGTGGAGGTCCACACTGTCTCTGTATGAAAACTACGGAGGCACCACGAGAAAAGTAAAATGGTTAAATTCTCTCAAAAATAGTTAAAAATTCCCACTCTAAAAGTTTCTAATCTTCAAATGCATCCATTTGCAGACTATTCCACAATGTTGGAGTGGAGAGAACGCGAGCATGAAGAAGTAGATGAGGAAACCATGAATAATCTGGCCACAATGCATGTGTTGAGATATTGTGGATTGTATAAATTCTGGGAAATTTAGGGCATGAGGGCACAAGTGGAACTAATGACATGGTTGGTGAACAAATGGGATGTCCAAGAACAATGTTTTATCAAAAGCTAGAACTTGAGCTTCAAGATATTTACTTTCTTACTGGTTTATCCAAAAGAGGGGGACATATCTCTTTGTTTGGAGGTAGGCAAGGTGCCCTACCTATTACTAGCTATAAACAAGAGTTTTGCAATGAAGAAGCTAATCCGAAATATAATTGTATAGATATAAAATCTATCTTACGTCTTGATCTTAAAGTCATTTCATTCACTGTAACCAGGCTGTGTGGGAGTGCAACTCCACATGTGGCTACCAAGTCTCAGATGCAGACAACATTTGAATGTTACAGAGGTACCATTTTCAATTGGTGTGAAGGGGTATTGGCCTATATGAAAGGCCAATTGACCAGAGCAAAAAACTTAAATTTGAAAAACTTTGGGTATGGTGCCATATTGGTTTCTTTTGCTTTGGAGAGGATTCCATTCCTCGCCCCTTAGCTTATCCCTGTTGATCCTAGTGAACTTAGAGAACCTCGTATGGTATGCTCGGTTGCAATGATGGCCCACCATGGTGGTGACGGTTGTGTGGTATTTTGATTCACTCCAGCATATTTTCATTGGCTGCAGAACCAAATCTTCACTATTGAAGATTTTCCATATGCGGGCATAGATTTCCAAGGTGATCCCGATATGTCCTTACCTCTAGGGGCACAATGGGATGAATGAGGTAAATGAATAATTTTGATGTGTTTTAACTCAAATTTTTATTTTTATTTTTGATTGTCCAATACTGATAACAAAATTTTAAATGCAGATGTTAGTGCCACTCTTCATCGCTTTGAAAGGAAGCAAAGAAAGCTTGTTGCACAGCCATAAAAGTAGGCAACAGAAATCCTTATTGACCTGGAGCATAACCTAGAGAGGTTGACTATAGATATCCCAGAGACATGAACAGATGATATTCCTCTTCATCTCCAGAGACACGTTACTGGTGTTCCTCGCCAGTTTAGGAGATTCCTGCGTAGGGTGGCACGGGCCATAGTTTACTACCATGATCATCACCACAGATAGTGGATGATCATTGAGGACTGTTGTATTTTGTTTTTTGTATCACTATCTTTCAGATCATAAGGTGTTTTAAACCTATGATCGCAGACGATGTAATATTTTTTGAAAACAAAAACTCCTATCTATGATATTACTACTTTCTCTGACTACCTTATTCAACATATATCGAATGTTGTTTTGGTTTACTTCTTTAGCATTGAAAATGTATATTTAGAACACGATTAGCTGATGCATCAGCTAATGTGTTTAAATTTCTTGGAATTTGTTGATATTTGATGTAATCAAATTGCCTTTCCAAGAGACTAACCTTCAAAAATAATATCAATAACACTGGATTTTTAATTGCGTATAATTTGTTTAAATGTAATACAATGAGTTTTGAATCTATCATAATGATCAAATGCTGAATGCCAAATGAAATGGCATTAGATAATAACTCAATCACTGCTCTATATTCTACAACATTATTTGTTGTTTGACCAAGGCTTACCCCATGCATAGAAACTAACTCATCAGTGGGTGAATAAATAACCTAGGCTGCGGAAGAAATATTCCTTGTACTACGATAGGCACCATCAGTAAAACCAATGTATGTTTGAAGGGATGTCAACATCTACAATATCAAGAGTAATCAAGATAAGTGGTGATAGTAGTAAAAGCAAACTTAAACTAGACACACTCATCTAATCTAAGGCATCTAACTAGAAAAAAAACTAATGTAAAATTGAGATCTTCACACAAGAATCAAGCATAATATCTCTTCAGATAAAGTCCATTTCTGAGTTTATCTAAAGAGACCCTGTCATAATCAGTCAATTCATAAGCCCATTTTGCAAGCACTTACTTGAAAATGTAAGGACCATGCCACATTGGTTCCAATTTCCTAGCTCCTAGCTTATCGTTATCTTGATCATATACCAAGACTAGGTCACCTTCTAAAAAAAAACGAGGTTTAACACTTCGACCATACTAAGCTTTAATGCATTTTTTATGAGCTTCAACTGCTAATGTAGCGGTGCGTCGAGTATCATCTAATCGTGCTAAGTACAAAAAGTTGTTTTCCTCTTCAGAGGTAGATTATAGTAACTCTATGGCTAATTGGAGTGATGGTATTTCGCATTCAATGGGTAACACTGCTTCCAAACCGTAAACCAATTGAAAAGGAGTGAACACTGTAAATGTTTTTGCTGAGGTTCGGTATGCCCATAGTGCTGAAAAATCATGGTATGCTAATTTGATTTATGAATTCTAATAATTCGTTTAATCATGGTGGTTAAAAATTTATTAACAGCTTCAACCTAACCATTAGCCTATAGGTAATATGGAGTAGAGTTATCATGGCATAGGCCGAGTTGATCGGAAAGTTTTTTCATCATTATATTTCAAAAATGACTCCCATGGTCAGCGATAATAGCTTGGGGTACACCAAAATGAGCAATCACATGATTGAAAATGAACGTAGCTGTAGTTTTTCCATCTGCCACAAATGTAGGCATCACCTCAGCCCATTTGGTAAAATAATCTACAACAAGAATAATATACCCATGCCCCCCGGTAGAGTGAGGTTTACATGTAATGAAATCAATGCCCCAATTCGCAAAAGGACTGACAAAAATTATGGGGTGAAGAGGAACTGGTGGTGCATGCATATTTCAATGAAATATCTGACAATTGTGGCATTTTTGGACCAAGAGAATGCAATCTTTGAATAATGATAGAAAAAAATACCAGCACACAATATCTTTTTGGTTGTGGCATACCCAGACATATGACCACTGGACGCTCTAGAGTGGCAGTCATTCAAAACTTTTTCAGCCTCTTAATGAGTTAAACATTATCGAAATAGATAATCTGCACCACGATGATAAAGTGTGTCTCCAACAATATTGTATTGCTGAGATTGGTAACGGATCTTTCGTCAATTTGAACGTGAGAGTTTAGGTCAAAAATTTTGGGTTTTGAGATAAATGATGATATCTCCATACCATGGATCTAAGGTACTGATAAGAAACAAAGATTCATCTGCAATTGGATGCTCTACCATAGTTTCCGTCTCAGTATTTGGGAAGTCACACATAAGTTCGATGAACACCAGTGATTTCTTTGATTTAGACTTCTCTAATTCCAAATCAAACTCCTATAGGATAAAAATCCATTTAGAGTATTTTCCCCTGAGTAATTGTTTTGTAAAAATGTACATCATCGGGTTGCAATTAGATATCATAGTTGTTTTTCGTAATAATATGTAATGACGAAATCTCTAGATAGCTTGAACTGCTGCCAAGGCCAATTTCTCCACATGTGAATATTTAATCTGGGTTGGATTGAGATTTTGACTTAGATAGTAAATCACATGCTCATTGTGAAATTCATCCTCTTGAACTAATACCATCCCAATGGTGGAATCAGAGGCTGCTAGGTCTAAAAATTAATCTTGGCTATAGTTTGGTGGATGAAATAACGGTGCATGGGTTAAAATGTGTTTCAAAGCATCAAAAGATCGATTAGAAATATCATCCCAAATAAAATGAACATTCTGTTTCAACAACCTAGTAAAACATTTTGTTAACTCAACATAGTTCTGGATAAATCTACGCAAAAAGTTTGCTTTCCCTTGCAAACTTTGGAGTTGGTGAAGTGTGGAAGGAGGAGGGAAATTGATAATTTCCTCAACCTTCGAGGGGTTGAAACGAATTCCAGCCTTGGAAATAATGAATCCCAGTAATCTACTAGATTGCACACAAAAAACACATTTGTGTGGATTCAAATTAATCTTATAATGCCTACATCTCATAAAAATTGCTCGTAAATGAGTAGGATGATCTTCCCCGTGTAATGAATGAGCAGGTAAATCATTGAGATAAGGCTACATAATGTTTTTAATGTCATGAAAAGCATAAGACATTTCCCTTTGAAAATTTGCGCCAACATTCTTTAATTCGAAATGTAGTTTACAATAATCAAAAGTTCCCCAAGGACAAACGAATGATGTTTTTGGTTGATTAGCAGGGAGTATGTTTATTTGATTGTATTTGGAAAATCCATCCATAAATGAAAACATTTCATTTCTAGCACAATCATCTATGATTTGGTCGATATACGGGGTAGGATAATTGTCCTTAGGACAAGCTTTGTTAATATCCCTATAATAGACAAATATTCGTATAGTTCCTTATTTTTTGGTAACAGGAATGATATTAGATACCTAATTTTTTAAAGGCATTAGATAAATAAAATCTGCTCGTAGTAATTTCTCAACTTCAGCTCTAATAGTAGCAAATTTTCGTGGATGTATCAGACGTAATCTTTTCCTGATAGGTTTAGCATCTGGGTATGTTTTTATTTCATGAACGATAATCTTGGGATCAATTACTGGCATTTCTTCATAGGACCAGGAAAATATGTCACGAAATTCTTGAAATAGGGCTTTATATGTAGTAATTTCATCTAACGTACAAGAAGCACCTATATGAATGTTTTCAACAACCCCTAGTTTAATTGATATGTCAATGGGAATCGTTGTAGAAATATTTCCCAAATTAATTCAGAATCTGAATTTGTAATCGATATTGGACTCTGCGGTTCTTTGACATTGTCAATTGTAAAAATAGATGAAAAATTATTTTCAAATTTATCAAGCTTAGGTCAAAATGATGACCTATGATGGAGATCATCCCATGGTAATTCATCTATGGACAAGAATTCCCGAATACTTTCATTAGTAGAAAAAACTTGTTGAAAAGGATCAGAAATTAATGTTATAGCTGAGCTCGATGGCGAAAAAAATTCTTCATTTATCACATTCATTGGATCAGAATCAATTGATGGCATATTAGAAAATGACTGTACTAATTGATACGCTATCTCAAAAGGACTCAAAGGCATCACGCCATTGAAAGAATCTAGTTCTGACTCTAAAGGCACTATCCAAGGGTCATCAAATGGAATAGTACTTGATATAATCATATTGATATTAGAAGTAGTATGCGGTACGTTAAGCGGAGGTATAGAAAAATCTCCCATTAAAGTGGAATCTTTGATTAAACCTACTCCAACATCTTCACAAGGGATAGTTGATTTTCCAATATGTTGAATACTATTTATAGAAGCTGGGTCAGACGAATAATATGAAAGCTGGTCAATTTTCATAATATTTCCTTGATGAGGAAACATTATTAATCAAAAGATAGATGACATGACAACAGTCATAGGATAAGACCAACTTCAACCCAGAAGAAGGTTGTAATCTAGAGGGGCATCAACGACTTCCACATCTAAATTAACAGTTTTACCTTTGACCTCTATAGGTAGATCCTGCAAAATTCCATATGGATGGAATCCTCTTCCATAAAAAGCTTTGAGTATTTTCAGAGATTTGTTAAGTTTTGGAGAGCCAAGTGATTTCCAATATTTTAACAAGATAATACACGTAGATGCTCCTTCACCAATTACAATACGAAAGCAACGTCTGTTTTTGACAAGTACCAGAATCTGACAAGCCATTTGATGAGGGATCCATGGTGTAAATTTTTCTAAATTGAAGACCATAAGGTTTGAATCCTGAAGATCTATAGCTCCAATAGTTGATAGGAGTAATTTCCTTTGTGCCAGACATGATTGCAGCACTTGTAAGGCCGACATTGCTGAAGGAGAAATTGCTAAATCTTCAACAATGTTGTAGTTCTGAGTAGTTCTCACATGTGGATTGAAAGTTGATTTCCAAAGTACACATTTAGCATGATGTTTAATTACTAAATCAGGATTAGGTTTCTTGATATGAAGTGGATCATAAATCAAAGGAGATGTAACTCGTGTTGAATTAGAATTTTCTACTTCTTTACGAGTAACATGATTTTTACTTCCATAGTCTTGCGATCTAGTTGCAACCATTACTTGATACATCATTAAAATATCTGTTGATATATCAGAAGAAGATCCAATCATTTTGTCATCTTGAATAGGAAAATGATCCTTCAAGACAGTGGGTGTGGGAAAACCTTTGAAAAATTTAGATACCTCAAACCTATGCGGGAATTCCTTGGTGAAATGATCCTCGTCACAGATAAGACAAGGATAACGAGGTTTTTGTTTATCAACAGACGACTCATTCTTCTCAGTTTTTTCTTTGGGAGATGAAGTTTGTTTACTTTTATTCTTACCTTTCTTCTTATTTCCAGATTTTGACTTAGCTGTAGATGAATCTACAATGTGAATGTCCACAGAAGTTTCAAGGGAAGAATTTCCTTTTGGTGAATCAGGTAAAGTTATTATAGGAGAAGTAATCTTTGAAGATTTCTTCTTAGTCTTATTAGTACTAACTGAACCGATTACACCATTAGTGGCATGAGACCCTGAGGGAGTTGTTGTTATTTGACCAGGACATGATAAATCAGGAATTTTCTCGTATAAAGTACCTAACTGTGTATATACCAAGTCAAGGTACTAAGCTTGAGCAATGACTTGTCCTTCTGTAACAACTCCTCCTTTAGCCACATCTTCAGTGATTTTTGGTAGTAATTATTTTATAAACCATTATACCAAGATCTGATCCGGAATAAAAACTTTCACCAAATGTCTTCTACGTCTCCATTCATGTATGTGATTTGATATGTACATAGACGTAGATTGTTTTAATCAAGTTAATAATTTTGTGCCATTGTCGTATCTAACTAGAAACTGAAAATGAGTTAAGAAGGCAGCTGCTAAGGCATTGAAATTGTTAAATGAGCCACGTGGTAGTTCAATGTACCATTTGGATGTTAATCCTATCAATGTCCTCTGAAAAAGTCTTAATCAAATCAAATCGTCAATCAAAGAGTTGGATGTAGACCAGAGGTGGTAAGTCATGACATGGTTAGAAGGGTCCTCTCCTGATTTACCTTCAAACTTTGGGATATCACTGGGCAACTTATTTAGCATTGGCAGCCAATACGGAAGATAATATATCGAGTCATTTGTAAGGTGCGATAAATCAAGTAAATCCAAATTTGTTATGAATGACAACTAACAGTTAGGGTCCTGCTCATTAAATTGATAACCTTGTGGGACTATACCAGTTTGAGGGAGGATATCCAGGATATCCTAGAATAGCCTATACATTTGGAATCGTAATGCCCCCTGGATAACTAGGATTAACCAGACCATAGTGGGGTTGATTAGGTATTCAATACGTGTACCCAGGGTATGGTTGAAGTTGATATACTGGATTTTGTGCTACAGGTCCATATTGATACTACCATTGGTATGGTTGATAAACAAACTGAGATTGACTTGTTATAACTGTTATTGTACCAAGTTGACCTAAAGGCATTTAAATAGTAGTCTAGACTGTAGGTCCAGACTATGGAGTAGAAACTTGAGGGATTGGTACTGATACTTGAGGAGTTGCAGAAATAGGAGCTGCAGATACTCTAGGAATAGGCATGGTAGCTTGAACAGAAGTTGGTACAGAAATTTGCATTGGAGTTTTAGGTGTACTCAGACCAGGCTGTTGAACTGTACCTAATGCAGGTACCTGAATAATAGGTGGAACAGATTGGACAGGTTGTTGGATTTGAGTATAACCAATCGGTTTTCCAGGTTGATAATAAGGTACTTGCATATTAGGTTGCAAATTCTGTTGAACTTGGGATGGATCCCACACCGTATTAGCTTTAGGATATGAAGGTCCCATTGAAGGTTGTGGATAGGAAGGACCATAACGAGGTTGATAATTTGGAACATATGTTGGATAATTAGCAGGATAATTCCCACCTCCTTGAAACAATTGTTGTTCTTGGTGGAACTACTACCGTAAAGGAGGCTATGGACCCTGAGTTGGGTACTGACCTTGAGTTTGATATTTACCCTGAGGTATGTACTAACTTTGAGGCATGTACTATCCTTGTGGTTGATATTATACTTGAGGAATGTACTGTCCTTGAGGTTTCCCCCCAGGTAGTAAATTACTACTTTGAGGGTTTGGGTTTGGAATGTTTCCAGACATCATATAAATTCGTTTCGTGTTTATAGTTTCCGTATTTGATTCATTTGGACCAAATGATGGTATACGTTTTTTGGGAGAAGGAGCTGCGCCTGAGAAAGTACCAGAAAGCGAATGGTATCCCACAGGGAAAGACGAACCACCATATAAATATGTTTTTGGAGATGCAAAAAACATTGATGACTCACTAGACATGTTTAATGGAGGTCTGTAGCCTCTTGGTATAGTGTAAAAAGGAATTCGGGGTGGAAAATAGTTTATACTAGTTATGTGTAGAAAGTATGTCAACTGAGAATACCAAGGATATTTTTTGAAAGGGCTATAATAAATTAATTCACTTGGCCTAAGATCTAGAGCTTCCTGAGTTCAAGGAAGAAAAACTTCTTCTTCAGTGACAGTAACTTCTTCAATACTAATGAGACCAGGAGGAAGATTTTCTATGATTTGATGCTTCACTCTGGGTGAATCAGGATGATGAGGAGTTGGATCAAGGAACGAAGAAGTAATATCAGATATAACCATTACATTCTCTGGTTCAGAAACTTCAGGTTCCGAATCTGATAGTTCACTAGTTGTAGAAACAAGCTTAGCTAGTTCAAAAATTGAAACTCTACGTGGAGTACTTTCTGCAGTATGAGGTTGATCTACTTCGTATTCAGGATGAATGATTATGGATGTTTCTTCATGTTCAGTTGATCCAGTCTTCGATGTTTGTACTTTTTCATATTTAAGTCTTTCTAACTGGCTTGGTGTGTACTCAGGGGGTTTCCCCTACATTCTACGTGATTGTCTAGGTAATTCAACCACGATTAAAACTTTCAACACATGAAATCAAAGAAAATTTCAACAAAATATCCTAAAGTCTCTAAGGAAACAACCAAAATTTTCACATGCCTAGAAAATCTAAGAGATCAAACCACACATAAACAATAGATTCTTGCACTGAAAACACTAGTTGGTGTTGAAATCCAACATCGTATAATGTTAATGTAGAAATGGCGGTTGGAACAGTTACCCCGAAAACCTGCTTAATGAAATAGACCGGTGTAAGTTTCTCCACTTAAACCATCTTGAGTGAAGAGAACCCTCCGGAGAGTCCAAGTGAGTCTAGTCAACGTCTACTCTAGGTATAGTGGTACCTTCCCTCCATCATCACCCTAGGAAATAATCCTAAAGTTTATAGCCACTAAGGTCACCAACTGGAACAAATATACCTGGGGGAACAGTCTACGATCTGATATACACGCAAGGGCAGATTAAGTAGCTCAATCCTCTTGAAGGCTCCTTGAGATAATCCAAGGTTTATCAACAAGTGACCCCAGGCTCCTCGACAATGGTCTATCCGAGGTTTACCATTTTTAATACGTGCACATCTGTTATATTTCCCAATGAGATAGTTACGATTACCTCACTGGTTCAAACATGATCTCATGCTTAACTCTTTTAAGAAGAGCTTCCCAAAGCATACATGCTGCAATTGGATTTTTCATACCGCAATATTACTACTTGTTTGTTTGAACTGCCTTGGAATGTTAATTACAACCTATTCCAAGACACTAGCCTAAGCTATGTTGGTGGAAAAGAGCCCTAGAAAATGTAAAATTTCTAGATTGATTTTAATTAAGCATTACTTTTATTTTTTCTATTTCTTAGGATAGAAGGTATGGAAGTGAAAATTCGATGATGTTTTATGACCCGACTCAAAAATATGCTAAGATGCATCAATATGAAAAGAAATTCATTTCTTTTCAATGAAAGATATTTAAAGGAAAGACCTTGAGAGATTAAATGAATTTCAAAACATCAATTCTTTTTTCTCTAAACAACAATCTTTGAAAAGAAGAAAACTTCTTGAGAACTCAATTTCACAGAAAAAGTATCACTTTTTCAAAATTAAATTCCTTATATCATTCAAATCAGAAACTAGAATCAATCTTCTTCCAAAAGAAAACTAAAACTCTTAAAATCACAAAATTCAAAACCAAAATAAAACTCTAATTTTGAACTCTATCTAAATGGTTTTGAGGATGTTTATGCTTAGTTTGTGATCTAACCAAGAACTTTCTGCTTATCTCAACTAGAAATCGAAAACATCCAATAATGGTTTTAAAGTGAATATTCAGACCTTATCAAGCTAAAAGGTTTTCTAAATTTGCAAATGAAAATAAAATTTAATTTTCATAAAAGCAAGATTTGCAACAAATTCAGTGGCTCAACAAGAAAACGATGACATACCAATGAGCTAAGGTATATAAAAGTTTCTGATTTAGAGCAGTAAGAGGATAGGGAAAACACGTACTCCAAAAATGAAAATCAGCTGAAAACTCACTCAAACACAAAAATTGTTGAAGGAAATTCAAAAATAAAACTTTTACAGTCAAGACAAGTTGCGGCAAACACATAGAATTTGGTAATCTTGCTCCAGAAAAGAGAATTCTTAATTTTTCAAAAAAATTCCTTAAGTACGTAGGTTTTAATAAAGAATAGTGTAGTACCACACTGTTTTTACACTAAAACCGCAGAATATACTACACTATTTTTAAATAAGAACTACAGAGGCTAGGAAAAATATAGAAAAAATAAAAATTCAGATTCACTTTTGAGGGATTTTGATAAGTTATCTACCCAACCTGGTTTTTAGACTAATAAAAATTAGAAAACTCTTTCAAAATTCAAACTAAAAAGAAAAAAAGAAAACTAAGTTCAACCCCCAGTGGAGTCGCCATTTTGTTATGCGGATAAATCCTTCTTGTTGACAAGAATGATCTCCCTAGTATCCTAATGATATCTAGAAACAAACAACCAAATGCAAACCATTTTCTCTAGATCATTTGTGATTCAAAATTATTAATTAACAAAGTATGAGGACATGCCCCTACCTGAAGTCCAACATTTTTTTGTAATTTTTAAATCCAGTCGCTCCAAAATAGGTCACTTCAGCATGTGTAACCTATAATCAAAGATAGAAAGAAGGATTAAAAGCACCTGCAAGATATAATAATTCAGAAAAAACTAACCTATCTCAGTGATCAAGGAATCCAATAATTAAATTACTCAAACAGATACGTGAACAACTTAATGAGAAAATAGAATCCATTTGTATTAACTTGTATGATAAGAAGTAACCTTACAACCTTGTCACCTTGATGTTATACAGGTTCTTCTGGGGTCCTGAAAAACTATTTTCCCTCGGTTTGACAAGCCTTCTTCTCTCTGAACTAGCATGAAACTATGGATATGAGTATGTAATTGTTCTCATACCAATGATGCCAAGTATAGAGAGTATACTTTCTTTAGTAATTCTCTTCTACAAGTTAAGAAGTACCCTTGAGACTGAAACATGAGTTCAATTTATAGGAAAATTAATGAGGTTTTAGTTCCTGTTGGCTTGAGGGGTCTTGACCTAGGTTCGGTGTGCAAGGTTTGCCTACAAACCCCTATACTACTGACCCTTTCAGCAGTGACCTACTTTTGCAGGTCAAAGTCTCACCCGAAGTGGTATGGGTGGGTGCTGGAACTAGGTTTCCACAACCTGATAAAGGATAGGTAAGGCAAGCAGAGTTGCGTTTGGTCCTGCAATACCCAGATCGCCTTATACTGCACACATCCACGAGGGTTTCTATTCACATCCACATGCACTAGATCTATAATTATATCTTCTTCTATAACAGTAATCTGGCAGCACATAAACATAATAGAATAGATCAAAGTACATAAACACACTTACATAGAGCTTCGCAGCTTAAACGCGGAAATACATAGCAGAGTAATTACCAATAGTTCATACACAGATTACTCACAGATTTAGTACTTCATCAATCCTTCTCATTCATTCATTCATCAATTATCCCTTACAATTCCCTTCCCAACCTACGCACACAGTAGCAGGGTCCACACACAGATGGAATTGGATCTCCGTGCACACAACCAGTAGGAGTCTGTTCCCCAAAACCCAAAAAGATAGCTTAAACAACAATTTGCATCAATAGCTCATCATTCTTATCCTTTACACTACAAAATGCTCCACTATTTATAAAAATCTAGCCTAGACTTTCATATGGTCCACAAACTGTGGTTTCGGACCCCTGGTTTACCCTTTTACCCATTAAAAATATGTTCGAGGCTTTGACCCGCCCCAAAACCCCTCTGCTAGATTAATTCTAATAAAAAATATCCAAAATGGACCAGTTTCACAGCTTATTAGGAGACCCTATTCCAACAGTCCCCAACACAATCTTGTGACTCGTCCCGAGTCACTACAGTGGTGCAGCCATATAGTCCTTAGTCTGGTATGGCTTGAGTTGACTACCATTGAAAAAGCTAGGAAGAAGGTCACCGCGTAGGGTAGCTAGCTGGACTGCTCCACCGTTTGTGATCTCCTTAACTGTGTAGGGACCGAGCTAGTGTTGCTGAAATTTCCCTGGATGTTTCGCAAATTAGCTATCATATAAAAGGACGAGATCACCTTCAACGAATGTCTTTTGGCAAATATGTCGATCATGCAAGGCTTTATCACGAGCCTTCTAAACTTGTTGGTGAAAATTAGCAATAAACCAATCTTCCTCCAAAGCCACCAGCTGTGCGAGAAGCTCCTCTATGATATATGGGTCTGCCATATTTGTGAAAGTTGTGATGCGTAGGCTAGGGACAATGTATTCGATAGGCATGATGGCCTCCTTGCCGTAGACCATCCGGAAGGGGGTCCTGCCTATCAGCTTCTTGCAAGTTGTTCGGTAGGCCCATATAACCGAGGGAATGCAAACATCCCAGTCACTATGATCGCCATTTCCAACCTTAGTTAAAGCTTGTTCCAAAATTTTGTTAAAAGCTTCAACTGCCCCATTTGCCTGGGGATGATATGGGGTACTCTTCGCGTGGTGGATCTGGAATTCCTCATTCAAAGCTTGAATCGTTTTGTTAAAAAAGTGCGTACCTCTGTCACTCATCAAGATCTTTGGGCAGCCAAACCGAGTCAGAATTTTCTTAAAGATGAAGTGCACAGCAGTATCCGTAGTACAATCTTTCGCCACCTATGCCTCAGCCCATTGAGTGACGTAGTCAGTGGTAGTGATAATGTAGCGGGCACTAGTTTTCATGCCTGGCGGATTGATGGGTCCTATAAAGTCAATGGCCATTTTTTCAAAAGCTTGTAGTGCCACTTGAGGCTGCAATGGCATGTCATCTCAGTGTGAGGGTCGTCCAGTTCACTAGCATGTATCACACGATCTGCAATATGTATAATAATCTTGATGTAGGGTAGGCCACCATAATCCAGCCCTCAAAATATTTAGTGTCGTAGCTTGTCCTGCATAGTGGCCTCCTGCGACTCCGTCGTGGGCTTCTGCTAAAATGGTGAGTCTTTCATGTTCCAATACATACCTCTGTAGGATTTCATCTGCGCCTAGCTTGTATAACTGACCAGAGATGATAGTAAAGTCGATAGCCCGGGTAACCAACTCCTTCTTTTGTTGCACAAAATATTATGCAGGGGTCGCGCCTGTAGTAAGGAACTCAATGATGTCAGAAAAGTGAGCATCAACAACCTTAATGGTGAAAAACTATGCATCGGGTAATCCTTCGTCCAAGTTAGTGGGCTCTTCCCCTATTTTGATGCGAGACAAGTGATCCGGGCCTGCATTCAACCTCCCAGGCTTAAATATGATCTCAAAATCATATTCTTGAAATAGCAACAGCCAGCGGAAAATCTCCCCCCCCCCAACATAGGCTTTTTGACCAGGTATTTCAAAGTCAAATGATCCATGAACATCTTAAAGTGGCCACCCAGTAGATAGTGCCGATATTTTTGTAATGCATATACCATAGCTAGTCCTTCACGCTCAGCGGTAGAGTAGTTCTGTTCTGTGCCTGAGAGTTTTCGACTCGCAAAGGCAACTAGATGGTCAATATCTCCTTCTCCGGGTTGAGTGAGAACCGCGCCTAGGAAAATGCCAAATGCATCCACATGTACATGAAATTCCTTTGACCAGTCAGGAAATATTAGTATGGGTGTAGAGAACATATTTTCCTTGAGCAATTAAAAGCTTTTCTGACATTTGTCATTCCAGAAAAAAAGAGACATATTTTTTAGTAGTTGTTCCATGGCTGTCGTGATTAGAGCATACCCCTGAATGAATTTCCTATAATAGCTTGTGTGGATGAGAATAAAATGCAGTTGTTTTTCCGTTGTGGGGGTTGCAAGGTTGATAATTACGACTATCTTCGTAGGATCAACCATCAATCCTTGCCAACAAACTATGTGTCCAAGCAAGATTCTGAATGGTACATAGAATATGCACTTTGTGATATTTAAGGAGATCTGGTGCTTTCGGCACGCATCCAACATTAGTCACAGGTTAGATACATGCTCTTTTACTAGGCCAAATACCGTCTAGTCATCGAAGTAAATCTCTATGAATTTATGAATAAACTCCTTGAATACATCGACTACGACCCATAAAAATATAGCAAGTTCGTTTTTTAGACCAAAGGGCATGATGGTGTACTAGAGGGAACCCCACTCGGTTGCAAATGTAGTCTTACTGCAATATTCAGGTACAATTCTAATTTGGTGGTATCCTGAGAACCCATCAATGAAGGAATAGGCCTCCTGGCCACCCACACTAATAAGGATTTCATCAGAGAATGACATAGGGAAGGGGTCATGGACACAGGTGTCGTTTAACTTTTGCAAATCCACACAGATGCGTATTTCCCCCTTTGTCTTCTTCTCTTAGATGACCATTGGGCTCACCCAATCTGATTGTTCAACTAGTTCAATGATTCCTGCGGTAATCATCTTGTCCAGCTCTTCTTTGAATTTTTTCTTACATTTAGGATTTAATCGGTAAGGCCGCTACTTGATGGGACGTGCCTCGAGTTTTAGAGTGATGTGCATAATGCTTAGGTCCCCAGTGATTCCTTTGAGCTCAGAAAACTTTATCAGGAATAAGTCTTGATACTCTGTAAGTAGCTCTGCAATTTTTCCTATGGTTCCTTCATCCCAATAGTCCCCAATTTTAGCCAGCTTAGGGTGTTCTTCTGTCCCAGCATTAACTTCACGCAGCTTGAGAGGTTGCATTACATCAATATTCTGTAGCAACAGTCTAATAACAGTACGTTCTCCTTCAGATTCTGGAACATAGATATTTTGTGGATTATCCTCTTCTTCATTAATTTCCAAGCTCTGGCAGTTGACGATGTCTTGCATCTGAGCTTCCCAGGTTAGAGCTGCTGGTGTGGTGTAGGGGTGAGGTTTTTTAAATAAAAATGCATCAATGTCCTGCAGAGCTTGGTCGAGTGTCTTCACCCCCCCAATTAGTCTGAACGTTCTGATAAAGTCTTCTCTTAACACTTCCTAGTGGCAGGTACGCTGGTGCAGCTTCACGTCTAAGTACCAAGTAGCAGGGATAGGGCCCAATGCATGCATAAATAAATGGACCCATTCTGCTAGGGTATGATCGAACTATTTGGTCATCCAAGCACGTAGATGTGCACGGGGATCCCTGGGTCCAAGGAATATCCTGGTGCGCACATCAGCTGGGGGTGCGAATTGCAGAATCATCCTATCCTGACATGTTTCCCAGTCTATAAATGCTTTCTTGTGGGTATCCCACCACTGTGCAGGCATTCCATTCAAAGCCAGATTGAGGGCCCAGAGCTGTCGTTCTTTTGGCACCCTAGCCTCCAATGCTTTTAGAAATTCCTGGACAGTACTAGAGCCATCAAAGTGGGGAAGGTCTCTTACCTCTGAAGTGATGAAGTAGAGGGTCCTTGCGGCCTGAGGGCATCATAGTGCTAAGACATTATGCAACCGATTCTGCCAACTTTCCAATTCTTCATCAAGGTCAAAAAGTACTCCCTGTCCTTCTCCCAACAAAGTATGTCACCTATTGTAGGGTTTCCCCGGTCTTCGTCTTGTGTCATCACCTTGTAGATGTGATCTAGTTCCTCCTCTTCATATGGTGGTTCCATATATCGCACACCCTCAGTGGGATCTAGAGGTACTATCACATGTGTACCATGTTTCTCAAATACCATGCTGCGTTTCTTTAGATCGATGATGCCCCATACGTCCATAGCCCGGTCCAATCCCAGGAGTGTAGGGTAGGGATCTACATCTTCCACGATTTATATTACTTCAAATTCAGCTAGGACCTTAACTCCCACGATATCTACCATGATGTTTGGCAGCCTCCCCAGAGGGATGATCTTCTGTTGATTTGCCATGCGCAGCTGGATGGCGGACTAGTCTAACTTTGGTTCTCCCATTCGTTGCCATTTCTTTGGTAAGACGTTCACATCTAATCCTAGATCGAGGATGACCTGATCTATCTCATAGTCGCCAATATGCGTAGTCAACCGCATTTCCCTCCTGGTGCATTTCTTATAGCTGTGTAATTTGTGTACTTCTTTAATCTTAGCGATTATGTTGTATGGGGATGCACAGTCATGCAACAATACTTGCAAATTTTCTACAGCCTATGCATCACGCAATAGTTTCAGACATGCCCTTAGGAAGGGTTCAACCTCTTCCCCTCCCTGGAGGTGCGTTGACAGTTGCGCAGGGGCTTCTAGCAGCTCTTGTTCCTGGAAATCCATTCCCTTTCGAGAGGCAAGCTCTTCTTTTACTCCCTGAATGACCGTACTGCTACGCATTATGAATTTTATACTCAGATGTGCATTCCTAAGCTCATTTTTAACTATTTGTACATTGTGCGTAGGAGTAGGTTGTTTGTCCTGCATCTTCGTTATCAAGATCAAGCAGTCTTCGATCTCATGGTCTAGTTGTCGGCAATATTTACAGGATTTCCTGGTGGGATTCTGGCAGTCCCTGGCGAAATGTCCTACCTATCCACAGTTATAATAGATTAGCTGGCCCCTTCCTCATCTTTTGCTTCCTCCTCGTCCCCCCCTACCCCTCGCGGGGGAGCCACCAAAATTTGCGGGGATCTCGGCGAAATGGGATCTGATTGTACCCTATAGAGGTTTCCTCAATCCACCAATAATTCATATGTGCAAAAATTCTGCTCATCATTCCCTACCAATCGACAGAACCTACACCATTTTTGCTTCAGTTCACCCATACTTAATCGAGGGCACTGGGCCGTATCATGTAGTCCCGCTACCTGGCAGTCATCGCACCAGAGTGCAGATCCGCTGGACTCGGGGCACAGCAGACTAGGTCCCCCTGCCTATGGGTAATCTGCCAATAGGGGACACTATTCCTTGGTATGGCCAGATACCCGAAATTTTATGCACCATAGGTCTTTGCTAGCTCCTTTTCCCCGTTCTGTCTGCAAGTTCTATATTTCCATGTGCATGGGCCCGAGCTATTCTTGAATTTTCTACATTCCTCCCAGTGTGTCATCCTTAGGCATGGCTTCAAGTTTCATGGCAGCTTCTAGGGCTTTTTCCTGTGATTCGAAGGTTTGGTGGCTCATTGGTGTGTGTAAGTGAGGCAGCAACATAGCGATGAACCATTCCGTGTGCTGTTTGTTATGGTACTTGAATTCTCCTTCCCTGATCGCTTTTTTTAACCACTAATCGGCCTCCCATACCAACTCAGTCACACATTTCTTGAATTCTTTCACTTCGGCCACCAACTGAGAGTAAGAATTCGGCTTCCGGAATTGTTTTTTGAGGGTGCCCTTAACATCTTGAAGTGATGTGCTCCCGTTTTGAGATATATACCACATATACCAGTCCAGCGCCCTTTCCTCAAAGGCCAGGGATAGCTGTGTCCTTTTCATAGCATCGCTTAACACCCCCTACGTAGTCCACACTGAGTCAGCCACGAACCAAAACCGCTCCATGTCCTCATTAGCTGCGCCTTTGAAAGTAGGTAATTTCAAATGTATTGCCATGTTTTCTTCTGGTTTATTTTCCCGGAGCCCGACGTTGAGGTAACTGATGGGCCTTGCGTAGGTGTTCTTTTTGGAAAATCATGAGCAGAGCAATCCTCCATTTGACTGGTTCGACAGTACTTACCGCTTTGTATTGTTCTTTCACCCAGAGTAGCACTCATTCGCCCCTACATTGGATCTCCACTATTCACTTGTCATTACCCAATCTCGTTCTCAGACTTCTTCTGGTCCCGACAATGGAACCATTTGTTGGTTTGAGGGGTCCTGACCCAGGTTCGGTGTGCAAGGTTTGCCAACAAACCCCTATATTACTGGCCCTTTTGGCAGTGACCTGCTTTCGCAGGTCAAAGTCTCACCCGAACTAGTATGGGTGGGTGCTGGAACCAGGTTTCCTCACCACGAGAAAGGATAGGTAAGGCAAGAAAAGCTGTGTTTGGTCCTACGATACCCAGATCGCCTTATACAGCACACAACCATGAGGGTTTCTATTCGTATCCACATGCACTAGATCTATAATTATATCTACTTCTATAACAGTAATCCGGTAGCACATAAATAGAACATAATAGATTGAAGTACAGAAATACACTTACTCAGAGCTTTGCAGCTTAAACGAAAAAATACACAGCAAGTAATTACCAATAATTCATACAAAGATTACTCACAAATTCAGTACTTCATCAATCCTTCTCATTCATTCATTCATCAATTATCCCTTACAATTCCCTTCCCAACCTGTGCACACAGCAGCAGGGTCTGCACACAGCTGGACTTGGATCTCTGCGCACATAGCCAGTAGGAGTCCATTCCCCAAAACCCAAACAGATATCTTAAACAACAATTCGCATCAATATCTCATCATTCTTATCCTTTACACTATAAAATTCTCCGTTATTTATAACAATCTAGCCTAGACATTCCTATGGTCCGCAAACCATGGTTTCAAATCCCTGGTTTACCCTTTTACCCATTACAAATACGTTCATGGCTTTGACCCACCCTAAAACCCCTCTGCTAGATTAAATCTAATGAAAAATATCCAAAAATATCTAAAATGGACCTGTTTCGCAGCTTATTAGGAGACCCTGTTCCAATAGTTCCATAAAGAGGGGGATAAATTCCTCTCATGAAGGGATTTTATCTCCAAATACCAAGGGATAATCTCCATTAAAGAAGGGATAAAGTTTCATGAATGAAAGGATGAAGCTCAACTTGATTACGCTTCTAGAAGTCTCCAGTTGGGATAATATTCGAACAGTTGGGCTTCTAGAACTTACTTTTTCTTTTATTTTATCTTTTACGGGGGTTCACAGTCTTAACAAGTAGAACGTGCGGGATGTGCCATAGGTTATAGAGCAAGAAACCGTGATACCGCAAGTAAGAACTAGGAAAAGTGTGGAGATAGGATTTTTAGGGTTTTAATGTGATTTTCTCCAATTCCAAGACTTGGTTTAGGAACTTTATGGTTTTGGACCTCTAAGGGAGCATAATATAGGTAATGATGAACCCATATAGACAGCTAAATGTCATGGTGACAAATTTTAGTGTAACAGTTTGTGAGAAGTTTTCGGAGACTATCAAGACCTGAGAACTAAATTTGCAAGTCATGTAAATTTGGTAAGAAGACCCAGACTCACTTCAAGACAAAAGAGTTCGCATCATCCAGAACACTGAAGCTAGTTCACACAATATTTGTGGCCCAACTAGAGAAAAATTCCTAAGAGGAGAAAGGTACTTTATGTTACTCATTGATGATTTTACGAGGGCTACCTGGATCGTGTTATTAAAATAAAAATCAAAAGCATTTAAATATTTCAAAAAATTCAAAGCTCAAGTTGAAAATGAGAAATATCTATAGATAAAATTCTTAACATCAGATAGAGGAGGATAATTCACTTCAAAATAATTTGAAGAGTTCTATGAAGATCATGGCATCTGAAGTTAGTATTCAATGGATAGAACTCCATAGAAAAATGGAGTGGTGGAAAGAAAGAACAGAACTATCCAGGAAATGTCCATGTCCATATTATATGAATTTGATGTATCTTGCATCCTCTTGGGAGAAGCAACACAAAAAATAGTGTACCTATCTAACAAAACTCATCTGAGACCTAATAGTAATGAAAATCCCTATGAGTTATGGAATATGATACTTGCATCAGTCAAACAACTTAAAATGTTTGTGAGTAAGTGTTTTATCAAAAGGAATGATAAAAATCCTGGAAATTTTAAATCCTGGGCTGATGAGGGAATATTACTCGAGTACTATGTTCGAATAAAAGGTTATAAGTGTTACAACATGCAGAAAAATAATATTGAAGATTTCATTGATGTGATAGTTGATGAAAAAGTTGCACAACATGAGTCCTCTAAAGGAAAGATAAATTTAGATGGTGAAGTAATTTCAGATATGAGGTCTTTAGATCAAGAAGAAACATGATTAGACAGTGAAGGAAAGGAGTCAAGCAAAAATTCAATGCCAAAAACACATTCTAGGTATGTACAGAAAGAACATCCTGAGATTCAAATACTTGGATATCAAATACATGGTGTTGAGATCAGGAGGAAACTTGTTGGCAGTTCAAGTTGTGCAAATATGACATTGTTGTCACATGTTGAACCTAAGAATCTTAACTAAGCAAGTGAGTACAAGTTCCAGGTGAAATATATGAATGAAGAACATGACCAAATTGAAAAGAATGAAACTTGGGAGCTTTTTCCAAGACCTATAGAGAAAAATCTCATTGGGACCAAATTTGTTTTTAAAAAAAAATTGAACGAGTAGGTTCAAGTAGTCAGGAATAAGGCTCCATAGGTTTGCAAAGGGTATGTCCAAATAGAATGGGTATATTTCGAGGAAACCTTTGCACCAATAGCAAGACTAGAAGCTATCAAAAATTTTCTTTCATTTTCCAGTCATAAAATCATCAAATTATATCATATGGATGTGAATTCTGTATTTCTTAATGTATATTTGGAAGAAGAAGTTTACATTGAGAAACCAGAAGGATTTATTCTCACCACAGATGAAGTGTTTCTTTGCAAACTAAAAAAGGCCTTATATGGACTCAAACAAGCTCCTAGAAATTGGTACAAAAGGTTGGATAAATACCTTTAGCAACAAGAATTTAAAAATCGTATTGTTAATAGAAATTATACATAAAATTTGAAGGCGGCCATATACTAATTGTAGTAGATATGTGGATGAAATAATCTTTGGCAGTGACATAGAACAATTGGGGCATCAATTTGAAAAATGTATACAGATAGAGTTCAGAATGTAAATGATTAGAGAGTTTTCCTTCTTCCTAGGATTGCACTTCTCTCAGTCTAAAAAAGGAGTGTTTATCTCCTAGTCCAAATATTTTCAGGAAACTCTAAAGAAGTTTGGGCTGGAAGACTACAAGCCATTGATCACACCTATGGTTACAGGTTGAAAACTCTGAAAATAAGACGAGACAACTCTGGTAAATAAGAATGAATACATATCCATGATAGGAAGCTTATTGTATCTTACAAATACAAGGCTAGACAGCATGTAGTTTGTAGGAATTATGGCATGATTTCATGCCCTCCCTCATGAAATTCATGTTGTTGCTGTCAAAATGATCTTCAAATATCTTCAAGTAGCAACAGAGTATGGGTTGTGATATGCTAAGAGAAAATAATTTTGGTCGAAGTACTACACTAATGCTGATTGGATTGGAAACTTGATGACAGGAAAAAAACTTTTGGTGTATCTTTCTTCTTGGGTAAATTCTTCGTGTCATGGGTCAGTAAGAAACAAGACTCTATTTCTTTATCGACCGCTGAAGCGGAGTATATTTCTAATGCCCCCTGTTGCACGAAAATTCTATGGATGAAGATGAATTTGAAATGTATTAAGGTAGAGTTGACTAATATTATTCCAATTATGTGTGATAATAAAAGTGACATCAATATCTCTAAAAATCTAGTCATGCATTCAAAGACTAAGCATATTCCTATCAAGTTCCATTTCTTAAGGGAACAAGTTTCCATCAAGTTTGTTAGAATTGAATACATGGCCAGTAAATACCAACTTGCAGATATCTTTACTAAGCCACTAGAAAGATAAACCTTTGAATATCTCAAGTAGTAGATATGATTGTGACTCCTCCATCCAAATTACTCCATTTTGGTGTGTGTGTTGGCAACGACTCAGCATGTGGGATTTGTGGTAGAGTAGGATGCAATGGTTCAAGGGGAGTATTCAAGAAGTATTATTTTCCATTGATTCCAAAGGGGGAGAAATGAATAATATCATGCTTAGGTTTAGGCAGAGCTAATGGTGTTGCCATCAATGCCAAAGGGGGAGATTGTTGGACATTTGGCATTGTAAGGATGGCTAGTGGCTATGAGTGTATTGGCATTGATATTAACTGGACAATAGTGATTAAGTGTCTAGGAGGAATCCAATGATAGCTACAAGTTTATGGTAGGGAATCACCATAGTAGCACGCTTATTGAAAAGTCATAAAAATATTACTTTAAGTGTCCAGGAGGAATCCAATGATAGATGAAGGTTTCTAGTAGAGAATCACTAGAGTAGTAGGCTCATTGAAAAACCATAAAAATATTTTTGACACCTAATCCTTGGGAGTGGGTGAAATTGTAAATTAATGTAAATAGAAAATAAGGAGAGTTGGAATATGAAGAGACATTAGGAGATGAATCCCAAGAATCTCTCCCTCCATGTATATATTTATGTTCACCTTTAGTGGAAAAACACATTTCAGTTTATGGAGTTACCTCATGGTATGACATGGTATCAAATCCAGCTCCATTTTTAGGCTTTTTGTCCATGGTTATGTAAGTCTCTTATGAAATATTATTGCAACTTTTCCATTCCTGCCATATTATCTGTCTTTTTTTTTAAATGCAATTCATGTTATGTGCTAAATGTAATTATGTTTTCAGTTGTGTGAGGCTCTCGTATGACATATATAATACTCTTTTTAATCGCTCCACTCCCACTATTGTTCACAGTGGTGAGCTCCCACAACATATCCAAGCCACAAACTCTTGCAAACCGTGATTTGATGCTAAGATTGTGAGAAAGAGCCTCCTCCCCACTACAGCATCAAACCTCCTGGATGTGCTCGATATACACTATCCTCTGAAAATCTATCCTTTGTGCTCCCATACTTGGTGGTATCTTCCCACTGTGCAACCATCCCTCCTACAACTAGTGGACTCCCTCTCATTGTTGGCCAATGGTCCCTTCGACCCACTATGTAGTCCCCTCCATCGTGGTTCTCTACACTCGACTACAAATACGCTCCCTCTACACCTACACTTTGGTTTCAACCCTCCTCCCTTGGCTCTTGACCTTCACATTGATCATACATTATCTACATATCACTCTTCATCGTACTCCAGTCCATATATACCTTGGTCAATACATACCTCGGCCCTACCCTCCACACTCACCACCTTGGCCTACTCCATGGTTATTACTCCATACTCCTTAACATAACACCTCCATAGATATCACCTCCATAAAATAAAACCTTCCCCATATCCCACCCCACTCAAATAAAACCTCTCCCAAGTAATACCTCTACATACCAGAATTTTTTTTACAAAAAAATAGCACTAGAATTGCATTTTTTTTTACAGTATTGGAAGTATAGTGTAATTGTTTTTTACAGTACATATTTAGAATGATTTCACTCATATATATTGTGGGAGTGGTTGTCACTGGCAAGGAGAACTATCCTGAGTGGTCCTGAAAATAAAGCATGCTCTCATTTGCAATGAGTTGTGGAAAGGAATTTGTGAAGGAGAAGGAGACAATGTACCTACAAAGCCTACCTTAGACAAGGAGATCTCCATTTGGGACAACAATAAAAATAAGGGCTATGCCTTGATTGCAGAAATTGTAAATCAATATTTGAGTCGCCATATTACATCATTATCAAATGTGTATGAAGCCTTGAGGAAGTTTAAATAATTGTATGACTCACACTCCAAACTTGAAGTTGTCCAATTGATGATTAAATTGTTCAGTCTTGGATTCAGTCTTAAATTGAGAAATGATGACCCTCTTGCTTTCGCATGAGAAGTAAGATATATCAAGCATGATATTAAAAACACTAGTGTTGAAATAGACATAATTCTTATAGATTATTTCAAGGCACTATATCCCACTTACTCACATTATCTTGAGTCGCTGCAAGCAAGTGGAAACCTCAAGGAGATTACCTTTGACTCCCTTGAGAAGAAGTTTGTTGAATGACAAAAATATGTTGGGAAGAATAAAATTCCTCAGAATTCATAAGAATTTGTGTTTCTTGCACATAGAGAGAACAATCATGCTCAAGATTATTCTACAGGAAAAGGTGAACGAAGAGGAAGAGGAAGAAGAAATTTCAAAGGTGAGGGGGGCAGGAAATTTCAAGGAGAAAAGTTTGATCTTCATTGCACACATTGAAATAGAGATGGACATGATGAGCCCATATGTAAGCTTCCTTCAGAAATAATTGAGCAAGAAATAAATTAATCCAAAGGTAAAATTCATGACAAAGATAATGTGAAGCACTCGAATCCGCTCATTATGTTGTGGCACATTGAAATATTGGAGTAACTAAAGACTTGTTTAATGCTTCACTTGCTTCTTGGGAAAATGATTGGTTTCCTTATTTAGGAGCAACATGCCACATGAATTTTATAAAATATGTTTTTTAATAATTTATTGACAAGGTTGATGGAGTAGTATACTTTGCAGATAAATCAAAATTCAAGCCATCAGGGCTTTGCACAATCACGCTCAAACTACCTGGTCTTCCAGACTTTCTTCTACATGAGGTTCTATACCTACCAAAGTTGAGGAGAAACTTGTTGTATTTATTCCACATCTTCTAGGAAGGACACTCCATTCATATGTTTTATGGCAAGGTTGAGGTCAAAAAAGCATCATATTGCTCACTTGTCATGACATGGATAGAAGAAGAAATACTTCTAAAACTGGAAGGTACCCCTGCTCATGCAAAAAATGTTGCATACAATTCTCACTATGATGAAGGTAAATTTCCATCAAGTATTTTATGGCATGCTATATTTTGACACTTGAACTATGACAACCTTCGATTGTTGAAGAAAAATGGTGTTACTAGTTTTCCTAGAATTCCTAGGAAACATAAGAAATGTGATGCTTATATTCTATGAAAGCATAACAAACAATATTTTCATGATTCACATTCCTAATAACATAGAAACCTTGAACTCTTTCATTCATATTTATGTGGCCCAATTCTCACTCTTTCTGAAAATGGAAATAAATATATGATGGCATTTATTGATGACTACACCAGAATGTGTTGGTTTTATTTATTGAATAACAAATATAATTCCTTTCAAACATACAAGAACTTTTATGCATGTATTGAAAATGATGCAAAAAATCATATTGGCTCTATTCCCACTAATAATGGAAAATAATACAATTCAAATGAATTTGACAACAATATTCACTTACATGGGATCAAACATCAAAAAATTGTGCCTTACAATTCCCAGTAGAATGGAGTAGTTGAAACAATGAACAGGAAAATTTTAAATATGGTATGTTCCATGATGTTTTTCAAGAATGTAAAATTGATGTTTTGGGTTGATACAATTCTATGTACTATGTATATAAAGAATATGTGTCCTTTTAATGCAATTAGAAGAAAGACTCCTTATGAAATGTGAAATGGAAACATTCCTTTGGTAAAGCATCTCAAGGTGTCTGGTTCCACCTGTTATGCATTGATATCTAAGGAAAAAAGAAACAAAATTGGTGCAAGGAGTAGAAAGTATATCTTCATGGGGTATTGAAATACCTCCAAAGCACACCATCTCTTTTATGAAGTTAATAAGAAGTTTGTAGTATATAGAGATGTCATATTTCTTGAATCTTCCAAGACTGACAATGTTTTTGAGCAACAACTTGATCACTTTGACAAATTCGGGCATGAAAAGTCATTTAAAGAATTTGATAATCAGATTCCACATCTTGAAGAGGGGATTCCTATACTCAATCAATCTGCGGAATCTTCTTCCGAAGAAGTCTATCCCCCACATGAAGCTCCAACAACAGATGACACCTTGAGTCATGTGATTGACAGAATTGGGAGACTAAATCTTGATTCTGCCCCAACTTATTCAACTAAGGAGCCTATGCCATCTCATAAAGGTCCTCCAAAATGGTTGTCAATGACACTTGAAAATTTTCATCCTGATGAGGTTGGAAAGACAAGAATAACAAATTCCACCAGGAAAAATGGAGGTGATGTAGATGATTCTGATTCACCTATTGATATGGATGTTTCCTATAATTGCGAATTGAATTTGTCTACATATTTTTAAACAAATTCCTTCAAATAAGTAACATCTCATGATGAATGGAATGAAGTGATGCAGAAGGAATATGATGCCTTGATAAAGAATGACACATGGAAGCTGGTTGATCCTCCATTGGGAACCAAAATAGTTGGATATACGTGGGTCTACATTAACAAGTATAAAGATGATGGATCATCTGGAAAGCAAAAATCTAGGCTTGTATAAAAATGTTTTGCACAGAAATAAGGGGTCGATTATGAGGAGACTTTTTCTCGCATAGAAAAATGGGCTACCATCCAGACACTCTTTGCCTTGGAACCCAAAACGTTTGGAATGTCCATCCTATGGATCTATGACTTGCTTTCTTGAATGGAGATCTAAAGGAGAATATTTTAATGTCCCATCCAGAAGTATTTGTTGTGAAGGGCCAATTACACAAAGTATGCAAGCTTGTAAAATCCTTGTATGGCCTCAAAAAAACACCACAGGCCTAATGTGAAAAGTTAACTAAGCATCTTCTGAAACTCAACGTCAAAAAATATTATCTTAATGATGCGAATTTGTTTTTCAAGAAAGTTGGAAAAACAGTTGTATATCTTGTGATGTATGTAGATGATATTTTGATGACAGGGAACATTGAGAGCTACATTGTATCCATAAAGAAGGAATTTGGGAAAGGTTTTTAAATGATTGACTTGGGCTATGTTCACTACTATCTTGGTATTGAATTAACTCAACATCCAAATTTTATATTCCTCTCTCAGAAGATGTACATTGGAGATATGTAGAATAGGTTTGGCATGGGTGAGTGCAATCCTTTGACTACTACAGTGGAACAGAAATTGAAGTTCACATCCATTGAAGGAAAAGAATTTGAGGATGCAACAAATTATAGAAAACTTATAGGAAATCTCAACTACCTAACTACTACTAGACCATAAATTTCATTTGTTGTTGGAATCCTTTCCAGGTTTATGCAAAAGCCTTGTGAGGGACATTGGTCTGCTACAAAAAGAGTACTAAAGTACTTGAAGGGGACTCAAGACTTTGGACTCAAGTATACATAGGTGGGAGACTTCATCTTGATTGGATACTTTGATTCAAACTTCGACGGAGAAAAATAAACCAGGGTATCTACTTCAGGTTATGCTATGAGTCTTGGACCAAGATTTTTCTCCTGGAGATCACACAAAAAATCAATTTCAACAGATTCCATAACTGATGCATAATATGTGGCAGCAGCTAAAGAAACAAACAAAATTGTGTGGCTCAGGAAAATTATAAAATATATGCAGGAGAAACAAGTGCATTCAACTCCACTCATGATAAAAAACACTTCTGCAGTAAAATTGGCCAAGAACCCAAAGTTCCATGATCGAACGAAACACATCAATACACAATACCATCTGCTTCAACATCATGTTGAGGCAAATACAATAAATCTATTTCATTTTTCCACAAATTATCATATTGCAAATATCTTCACGAAAGCACTTGGAAGAGAAAAGTTTGAAAGATTCAAAATGATGCTTAGACTCACTAACATCATTTCAAATTAAGGGGGGGAATGTTGACACATAATCCTTGGGATTGGGTGAAACTGTAAAATAATGTAAATAGAAAATAAGGAGAGCTGGAATATGAATACATCGAGAGATGAAACAAGAGTCTCTCCCTCCATGTATATATTTGCATTCACCCTTCATGATAAAATACAATTAAGTTTGTGGAGTTACCTCCTCGCCTGAAAAATATGACTATGGTGAACTGGAGGTCCAGGTTCTTGGCATCATCCTTCAGGTTTGGAGCCATATTATAGGTTATAAATGGGCTCAAATACTACATCGGATCATCTCCAACATAAAGTGTTGTAAATTATCTTTTCAACGGTACATGGAAATCCGAAAATGGCCATTGGAATCAAAATATCTTGATTATCGAAGTAAGGAGCTTGGAGGCCTTTAGAGGAGACAAAATATCAGAATATTAGAGCATCAACATATCAGAGAGCAGAGCATATGATAACATCATAGTATTCAAATATCGAAGCATCGGCGACAGGAAAAATTGGAACATTAAAGTATCAAGATATCAGAGAATCAGAGTAGGAATCATCTAAACATCGGAGTATCGGAGGTTTGAGCACATCAAAAACTTGGAATCTCGTAAGTTTCTGAAGGAGAATAAATACAAAGGATTTATGAGAAGAACCATGGAATTTGAACACTCTTTCTCTCTCCTCCTAATATACACATGGTGGCAGCCAATTGGTCCTTAAGAGCTGAAGTGTTGAATGACGTCATCATGACATGGAAATATTTGTGGACACGTTGCAATTGTTTGTGATATTTTCGGGAGGCCTAATGGAGAAAATCAGGGTGACACATGTCATCACTCATGAGGTGCCAGATGGAAGGATGACATAATCACGACATCATATTGGAGATTGGGATATGATAGTATGAGGACCTCGTAACTCGAATGAAAATGGAATTCCGATAAAAGGGGCTTTGATATTGTATGACACATAATTGTGTGGAGACCATAGGAACCAAGAGTTAAGAACTAAGGGGATAAAGGAATATAAGAGCTATATGAAATCATAACACTCATTATATATGAGTTATGATATGTTTAGATTTAAATGGAACAATACAAAGAATTGAAATAATGAATGGCTCAACAGCTAAAAATTAAATGGAGAGCAGTTGAAGATTAAATGCAAAAACAACAGAGACATTATTTGAAGGGAGCATTGAGACAAGGAAACAAGGATAATGGTTCACTAAGAATAAATGATGGGATAAAAGAAAACTAGGTTCCTCCTTCCATGCACATATTACTCAATTAAGAGTAATGCAAAGCAAGAGATTGTTAAATATGTTGAGAAGTTTGAGCTGTGGGTGTGTTTCGAAATGAGCACCACAGAGGAGCTAAGGTATATGAAACATAGAGTGTGTTGCAAGAAGGAAGAGATTTGAGAATATGTTGTTGTGAGAAGAGGATAGAAGTGCTACTGTGTAAGACCATAGGAGTGTGTATATCACTAGAGGACTGAGTAGAAGTTGATTCTATGACATATCTTATTGGTATTTTTCGTTATTTGTATGTCTTTTTTATTTTTAAGTTTGAAAATTGTATGAAAAGAAGAATAGTGGTAATAATAGGTGGTGGCCTGCATTCAAAGAGGATTTTTCCTCTTGGAAATTTGGTGCTTGTTATCCAAAGGGGGTCAATTCCTCCCGCGAGTAGGTGCTCACGAACAAACTGGTGTAATTAAGTAGGTGCTTAATTTACAACGTAAACAACAAGAAATTGGTGGTTTTTTCCATTTGGGTTTCCATGTGAAAAAATATCTTTGTCAATGTGTGTGTGTGTGTTTCTCATGTGAAATATTGTTTGAACATATGAATGATCAAGTTTACTACTCATTTTATTTGTGAATGAATGATCTCATAATTAGTAGACAACAGAGGAAAGAATCAAAAGAATATTCAAGAAAAAATTTAAATAATCTCACAATTACTGATTTATCCCCCCCTCTCAGTAATTCCTTATTCCAACAATTGGTATCAGAGCCAAAACTCTCGAGTTTGAATCACACACGGCTCGTGCTGGGGGGGAGATTGTTAGACATTGGATAAATCAACTCTCCTCGTGTGTTTTGTGACATGTGCTTAACTGCCTCTCGTGGATCCATTAACTTTGGTGATGGGTCAGTTTACTAACACATATGGGTTTTGGTGTAACACCAATCGTGATTCCCAACTAGTGGTATCAGATCATGCTTATCTTGAGGGGGGGGGGGGGGTAATGGTGTTTCCATCAATGCCGAAGGGAGAGATCATTGGATAGTTGGCGTTATATGGATTCCTAGTGGTTGTGAGTGTATTGGCATTGATGTCAACTGGAAAATAGTGATTAAGTTTTCAACCAAGGCTCCAGGAACTAATAACTCAACCCACAATAAATGGGAGCATGAGAACCAACCATAAAATAAAAATGGAAAGACTCCCACAACACTGTGGTTATCTGGGAAATTTCAAGGCTAGGAAAAACCATTATCGATCTAGGCAATCCTCCATGCCAATGACAGATCATAACCAAATAACCACATGCATATTCCATGCATTCCAAAACTAGTAAGGAAAACATACATGCAAATCGGTACATACAAGAAACACCCACTTTAGTTTTAGATCTTGATGCCCTCTTGTGCTTTCCTTCTCTTCCTTTTCCTTATTCCTCCAAATCCAAAGTATGCCACACTCCTTCAAGAGTGCTCTAGGAAAACTCTAAGTGTCCAAGAATGTGAGAGAGGGGATAGAATGAGAGCTCAAAAACTGAATTGACAAAACTATGAACTGAGAAAAAGGTACCCACTGATCCTCATAATTCTTTTTATTAATGACACCTCTAATTTCTTCATTTTCCATTATTTTCCTTCATTGTACTCCTCATATTTTCACCTTCCTTTTCTCATAATTTCCATTATTTTCATAAATAAATTCCAATAAATGCCAATTTTCCTTTCCAAATCCTTTTCCATAGTCATAATAAACCAAATGAACACCCACACTAGGATGTTTTTCCCAACATTTAGCTCGGAATACTTGTCACGTGAACATAGCTATTATTTTTCCTTTATTAAATTTATTACATGAATTTTTAACCCAGGGTTGTTACATTGACTTTTATTGATTGAATGTGTTTAGAAGATATAGATGTGGGATGAATTTTTCCTTTGAACACCACTCTGTTAGCAAAATTATTTGAAGACTCAAGAGGTGAAATTATCTATGTACACCTTCCCTTAAATATAGCTTCTAAAATCCTAAGTAGATCCATTGGATCTTGTTAGTAGATTCATTAATATATTAGGAAATATCTTGTGCATTAACAAGATACATAAAGGTTTCCTATAGTAATTGTCTTAAAAATTGGGAATGAAGCTCCACATGATTGATCTTACTACTAGTGACATGGTTTTCATATCATTATAATGTAATTTGATTGTCATAATACAATGTATTTCAATCCTCAAAGTAAGAGCTAAGCTCACCCATTAGATTGTTAATTAACTTTTCCTATTTTCGAACATTGATTAGGCCTCTATAATTAGTCTTTATTATTAAAAGAGAGGCTACCTTTTTTTTTTCAATGCCATATTATGTGTCTAGGCACAATAAAAAACACATAGCTAGAAGTTGCCTTCCTATCATCTCCATATCCAACATATATGAGTTACTATAACCAACTAATTGGTTCATACCATTAATACCATGTTGATATCAACCCTTGATATAGATAAAATTTAGAAATTATGTGTAGATTTGAAACTGCTCATGAAATTTACTAAATCACAAGACTCAAATATACTCTATTGTTTTGTAGAATTCAATTCACAATCTAGAACACATATCATAAACATGGATCAAGAAATAAAACACATACACAATGATTTATCTAGGGGAAAACAACTGCTCAAAAGCCCTTCTTATTTGTATTTCATTAATCAAAGAATAGAGATGAATACATATGCTTGATCAAGCCCGAGCACAACCTATAAGTGTATAGTCTATCCACTGACTAACTCACTCTGTTCAACACTTAGCCAATTTTCAATCCCTCCAAGATCTTGTTTCCTTCTACTATTCCTTGAGGAATTAGGCTCGTATAAATTAGGAAATTCCTCAATTTGATTGTGCAATTCCTTTAGGTTTTCCCTATGACTTCACCCACCACCTGTACACATTCGAATAGTATACAACTGATAGTAAATTTCCTTGGAACCTCCACCTCAACTGAAAGTAAAAACTATTTTTGGTTAATTGAACAGCTAATTGATTTATCGCTAAGTGTCGCTGAAGTCACACTGCACAACTTAACCTTCCACTAGTTCCTCCAAAAATTAGAACTATTTTAACTGATAATAAATAAATTTAACTAAATTAGATTGCTAAAATTCATCAATCACTCATGCTTATCTAAACTCAAGTCTTCCAACTCAAATTCACTAAGTTAACTTGGTGACACAATCCATGTCACTCAAATTAACTCATCCAAGTTGTCTGCTAAAATGGAAATTATAATTTTCTCTACTTTTACCAAGGAAAATCAAACTGATATTTTTCTTCCTGCATTTTCAACAATCACTCTTAGTAAGAAAGGGATTTTCAACTACCCTGATCTTGCCTCTATGGAACTTTAATTTTACCTTTGATGCCTTTGTCAAAATATCAACATCCTATTCCTCTGTTGGAATGTAATCTAGCAACATTATCTACCTCTTCACACATTATCGTAGTTGGTGTTAATGGATATATATATGCTTGGATCAATCATGAAAGACTGTATTTTTAGAGAGCTTGATGCAAATCTGATTATCACAGTAGATCACACTAGGATCCTTCATCTGACGAAACATTCCCAGAAGCATATTTCTCATCCATATCACCTCACATGTTTCTTGACTTACAACCATGTATTCTGATTTCACAGAGTTGAGTGCCACTGATCTTTGCTTTTTGTTGTACCAGGAGAGCGTTGTGGACCCAACACTAAAAATTCCTTTTGATGTACTCTTCTATTTTGATGGAATCACTGCCTAATTTGCATCTATGAATCCACACAGATTCACTCCCCCTGTTTGTCTGTACCATATTCCAAACTAGGTGATGCCTCTAATGTACCTTATAACATTCTTAGCTACCCTCCAAAATAATTTTGTTAGCCTAATCATAGCTTCACTAAGTTGGTTGACTTCATAGCACATATATGGTCAGGTGTTCACAAGATACATTAGTGAACCCACTAGCTACTGATAAATGGTAGCCTCCACTACTTCACCTGAAGTAGCATCCTCTTTCCTCCAATTTGTTGTTATATGTGTCTCCATGGGTTTGCTATTCTCTACATGGTACTTCTTCAGCATCTCATTTTCATATTTTCCTTGAGATAAAATTAGTTCCCCATCTCCTTTCCATACTTCCAATATGAGGAAGTAGTGCATGAGTCCCATGTCCTTCATTTAAAATTCTCTTGAAAGGTCTTCCTTGTAAGATCTGATAAACTTATCATCACCTGTTAAAATAAAATCATCAACATATAAGACAATTATCATAAATTTACCTTCTACCAAGATATGATAAATGTTTGCGATTCTTTCTATAGGCTAGTATTTGTGAGGAAATATTATTGGAAAGAATGGTTCCCCAATCCATAATGTATTAGTATAATACATCCTCCATGAGAGGGACCCATTCAATTGATAATTTATTTGTATTATGAGAACCAAAAAGCCTAAACATCATAGTGGCAATGTAGCAATAGGGACCAACAAGAGAAGATACATAATGCATACCCTTATCGTCATGTTTTTTCTTGTTAGGATTGTGCCTCCATTGTCTTATCGGGTTTGACTGTAGTTTATTATCCTTTGAAAACTTCTCAAGGAAAATTTGTTCATATACTTTCTGTGGGTTGGTTATATGATACATTTTATTCAAATCCTCTGCCTTAAAATATCCTATCAAAGTATCACTTGAGGTTAGAAATGTCCTATCACCGATGTTCAGATTTTCAATTACCCATTTGACCATATCATTATATGGAAGAATCTTTGAGTGAGAAGCAATTTTGTGGAGAAAGGAGTTGCAGACTTCACCGATAGATGTTTCAGAGGATATTATGGCATCATCCATGGCTACTGTCTTAATTATACTAGGTTTCTTGTCTTCAAATAGCCTATACATGGATTCCCATAAGGAGGAACCACTTTCTGGAGCGCATGTTGTGTCGAAGAACAATGGTAGCATCTTTGTTACTTTTGAAGTAGGGGGTGTTGGGTTTTGAGGAGCCACAATTTTCTTTGTCTTCTTTGTAGCATTTGACATCTTGAAAGAATGTTTCTCTGTGGGACTAGCCTATAGTAAGTAAAACAAGGAATGAAGAACAATACTAACAATGCGGGAGTGATTTAGAAATAAAACTTGAAATGATGGCGGATATAGTTTACAGGCGAAAACATATGAAACATTAAATAACATTCCATAAAATCAGTTTTGAGGATCGAGACCATCATACTATTATGGATGAGTAATTATGAGAAACATGGGTTCACGTACCTGAATTAGACACTTGGCGTTTAATTAAAATTTAGAATTGCAACTTCGTTTGGGAGCATGAATTTTAAAACATGTGATGTGTTCATTTCACCGATTGCAATTAATTTTTTACCCTTTAAATAATCCTTTATTTCTTTATAAGAATATTTGGAACGAGATGAAATTTGGGGGGCGAGAGTGTTGGGAGTTTTGCGATGTGATATGCATATCGCAATTGCAAAATCGATGATTGTATGAGTGTTTTGAAGGATAGAAAAAATGCAATGAAGGTTGGCAGAAGTGTGACGTGAATATTTCATTGAAAGTTTTGGAAGCAGGCATGGTAGATGGTATTAAAGAAAATTTTTATTTGTGGTTTGTGATGGATGACGTGGCAGTGAACGGGTCCCACCAATGGCTATTTTGAAATAATGCTTGTTGGGGATCCTTTTCCTTTGTTATTTGTTTTTCTTTAACTTTGAAATCCTTTGTGCCTTTTATACCTTTCACTATATCACATCGGTTGCAAAGGCCAGGAGAATTCTTCCGGAAGGTGGGAGAGACTATGTGGTCTCAAATATCCATGGAAAAGTAAATCCATATGCTATGTGGAAGGAAATGAGTAAGCTATTTTAAAATAGTAGTGACAATAGAAAATTGGCCCTGAAATACAAACCTTGTAACATTAGGATGCAAAAAAATGACACTATTCCACAGTAACTCTCAAGGTTTAATCAAGTTTGAGATGAGCTTGGAGGGGTTGGCGTGCATGTAGCAGAAGATGATCTAGTGATCCTAGCTCTTCTAGGAATTCCAAAGTCTCGACACAGCTACCAAGACCTTGTGAATGGAAGGGAAAAAATACTAAATTGGAAAATTGTATGGTTCGATTTGGTTCAAGAAGGGATCCGAAGAAATACCAGAGATTGAACATCATCCAAAGGAGAGGATGAAGATAGTTTTTCCTTGGTTGGGAAGGGAAAGAAGGGAAAAGGAAAGAAGAGACAAATAAAACCTAAATCTAGCCAAAATAATGGCAATAAGAAATACTTGAGCAAGATAAAATGTTTCCATTGCCACGAATATGGGCACTATGCAAAAAAATGTTCACACAAGAATTCTAAAAATAAAACTTTAGGAGGAGTAGGAGGTGAAGAATTGGCTTCAATATTAAAATTAGACTTCACCTTGATAACATGCATGGACAACATTGTTATGGGGAGTGTGTGGTGCCTTGATTATGGTGTCTTGTTCAATATAACAAGGTGTAAATAATTTTTTAGTAGCCTAGAGGAGAAGGATCTCAAGATGCATATCGAATTGGGGGATGATGGGAGGTATAGTGGTATAGGAATTGGTACTGTCACCATTGATAGGGAGAAATTATCCCCTCTTCACCTCAAATATGTTATGTTTGTACTTGGGTTGATGATCCTATTGAAAATTGCAGCAAGAAAATCTCAGTTTGACTTTGCCTTGGTCAAAATCGAGAATATTTGAATTTCCACATCATATAAAACTTGGAGATAGTTAACTGAGGTGACATGGAACTTGTCACTCATATAACTCGGTTAATTTGAGTTAGGGACATGAATTTTAATTGTGTGCATTGATTCCTAAATGTTAGAAGCCTAGGTTGAGTTAATTTGAGTTGTAATAAGTTAAACTAGTTCTAACAGTTAAAAGAACTAGTTGGTGGTTAGTTGAGTAGTGGGACCTCATTCCAACTCAGTGATAATCCAATTAATTAATCATTTGAACCAAATTAGCTCATGTATGCAGATAATTTTAGTTACAAAGTTGAGGTGGAGATTCCAAGGTAGTGTACTATCATTTGTAGACTATTCCAATGTGTACATGTGGTGCATGCAATCAGAGATCAATCCTTGGGAATTCAACAGTCAGTTGAGGGGAAATGAATAAATAATAAGGACCCAAATAGTTAGGATTTTCTCAAGGAAATAGGTGTTATAGCATCATTTCTCACCTTTACATGATTCATGATTGCTTTGATGGTTTTGGGCACCCATTCCTACAGACTTGGACAAATTCACTAAAAAACAGTGTAAAAATCCCCATACGCGACTATGCCCGTGATTTTCCGCGTGTATACGCGAGTCCAACTAGACTTTTCCACGTATGCCATTAAAATGATTAAAAATATATATAATTATTCCCTATTTTCGGGCTGGGTTGATGGTTACTTAGGTAGTTCAACCACCCCAGCATGTGGTCAACTGTTTCCAACTGTTGAAACTACTTAGAGGGAGTATAAAAACCCCTCATGTGTATGGCCTAAGGGAGAGAGAGAATTATTGATATTATACTCTGTTGGTATTCCCTATCCAAGTCTGATTCCCCGTGCCTCCTGCACTTTCCTAGTTCATTATAGGAAACCCTTGTTTCCTTGAGATGCTCATCTCCCTATATGTCATCTCGTATGCACCAGTTTGGAAGGAGTCTTAGCGAGGCAAGGGCGGGACGGATCCGGACGACGGTATGCTCGAAGATCGTGGAAGGATTCAGGTGATCTCTCCACTCGTTACTTTTGTTCATGCTATTTATAATACAGAAGTACCATCTTGTTCCCGAAATATACGTGTTAGTGTCTGCTTACATATATGAGAAAATTGTTATTTAAGCATTCATTATGGTTTATCTGATGTTTTATATGGATTTCACTAACATTTAGAGTAGATATATGTTGTACAACCACTTCTTCGTGCTTGTTTCTTCTTGTCTTTCAGGTTAAGAAGGAAGAAGGGTTGCTGGGGGTTTGGACCCCGCGGGATCTGCTTCAACCGTAGGACCTACGGGTAACTTTCTCATTCTACTCTATTTAGTTTTTCTGAACGTGCATGGTTGTGTGAGTCTCTGTTAAGTAGCATGCCCCTGCTCTGTGGAGGTTGTATCCCAACCAACCTCTAGGGTGATATTTCCCCGAAACAGAACTGGTGACTCCGCTGGGGATCACATTCTTGTGATTCTCCTATTGGGTTTTTTCAGTTGTTTGGTAGGTTGCCGATAGTTTTATCTTTCATTTGCAGTCCAGTTTACTTTCTTGCAGTCAGTCTGAAGTCCTGGTGTCTTTTCCAGGCTTGTTCTTTTTGTTTTTTCATTATTTTCCTTTGTATACGCGCTTTTTTCTGCACACAGTCGCGTATACACGCAAGTTTTTCTAAAGGAACCCGCGTATACGCGAGTTTCCCTTAGCACAGACGCGTATGCACGCTGGTTGCATAGCTGTGAAGTAGCGTATACCTAGGCAGATTTTGAATTTTTGAGTTTCTTGACTTTTTGGTCCTTTCTGGCTGTGGAGACCTGTTCCTACAGTGTCTCTGTACTCACTAGAGTGTGAAGGAAGTGGTTTCATGTATTTTCTCTCTTTTTTTTGATTGGAAACGATTCTTTTTGGAAAAGTGTTGTTTCTGGTGCTGGCACTTCTGGATTGAGTTCCAAGATCACTTTCTGAGCATTCTTGGCTGTTCTGCTTTATCAGAACAGAGAGCTTCTGCTCACTTACTCGCTCCTATCTTTGTGTTGTGCTTCGCATTGCGATTTTTGCTTCGTTTTTTATTGGTTTTCTTGAGTTCCATAGGCTAGGTTTTGTTGCAACTTTTGAAGAGCTTTTCTAGCTTCTTTGGAGTTTTTGTTTGCGATGAGTTTGCACTATTTGTCTAGGCTGAGTGGCTGAGTTTTCTGGTCTTCTTTTGCTCTTATTGGTCTTGCTACGAGTTAGCTTTATAAGGTTTGGGAGCATTATTGAAGTTTGTGCTTGGAATTCGGTCTTGTTTGGTTTGGATTTTGATAGTTGTGCTTGGTCTTTTCGAGCTCTTTCTTTATAAAACAAAAAAGCTCAAAAAACATTTGCTTTGCTTTTTTTTTTGCATTTCAAAGGCTTAAAAAACATTTTCACTTGTTATTTGCTTTTGTTGTTGCATTTTCATTTTCGTTTGCTATAACTTTTGAAGCTTTTGTGAGGTTTCTTGCTTTTAGTTTTTGGCTTGATTTTGAGGAGGAGTTGTCATTTGATTTCTTCTTCTTGTTTTTAAGTGTTCTTGGTGTCCTCATTTTAAGAGTTCTTGATTTCGAGAACTAGCTTTTTGGGCAACCAAAGAAGAGTTAAAACTGAAGGACTTTTTGGGAATTTCACTATGCTTTAAGAGATTTGCATCTTAGGATTTACATGCTTGTAGTGATTTGCATTAGGTGCATTTAATCATTTAGTCAATTTCTTAGTTTTTGTGAGTGTGAGTTTGCTATTTGAAAAGAAAAAATACAATTTTTAGTCTCGTAGAACCTGTATAGAGATTGCTCTTCATCAAAAGACAAAGAACTGCATTTGCATGTAGTTAAGTTTTTATTAATTTCTTTTGCATCAAAACACCATACGTTTCATCTCCATATCCTTGTGACTTAATATAACAGCCCTTAAAATAAGCGATTTAATCTAAAATCAACTAGCAAGTTTTTCTAAGTGTCAATCGCCAACTAGCTAGGTTGTAGGGCCTTGGAATAGGTGAGTGGAGAGTTAACTCTCCAAGGCCGCTCAAACAAACATAGAAGTTGATTAATTGAGCGAAATCCAACTCCATGAGGTGGACTGGGAAAGCTCTCATCCGAGAGTCAAGCGCGAGGGGAAGTGAAGGTTAAGAAGAGGGATACCCCCCCTCCGATTAGCTGAATCTAACCTCAAGACCGTTCCGCCCAGCTTCCGATACGGATTGGTGTCCATAGTTGCTGTTCCTAGGTTCCACACAGGTGACTGCGGGGGGGAATACCCGTGGTACCTGAGGCAGACGTCGCATCACTTTCAGCAGTACTTCTGGGGGGTGCCCTTGCGAAGCTTGGGTGCTTGAGCCGGCAAAGGCTGTCGTTAGGAGGTCGGCGTAACTGTTTCTGATACCTTCGCTAGTTGTTCTAGGCCCTAATCATCCCAGACTGCTTTCGGGAGGTCCTATACTTCGCTTTCCTGTATTTTGGTGTCCGGTCCTCATCACCCGGAGCGGAAATACTTGGAGGTTGTTTGCTTGACTGTATCTCAGGGATTTTTATTTTAGTGAGTGCTCTTTGCTCCTAGCTTGCCTAGCTTTTCACTTTTTTGAGTCTATTTTAGAGAGACCAGGAGATCTTCCGCATCATTCTTATCTTTCGATGGCCATGACTGGGAACGCGGCTTCTACCGTGAGTGCTGCAGGCATTCAGACTCCTGCTTCTGTTGAAGCAGGGGGCACTATTGCTTCATCTTCGATTGCTTCTAGTGCTGCTGTGTTTGGCTCTGGGTTCACCCAAGCACATGCTTCTCATTCTAGTCCCTTCTGTTCAGGGATGTCCATTAGTGGAAATCCCTCTTTTTCCTTTTCCGCCGGTGCAGCTGGATCTACGCCCATGTCTAACATGGCTAGTGGATCAGCTTCGTTTTAGGGTTTCCCCTTTGGGACTGGGCATATTCCCAGTTCCAATCCTTCTTTAGGGTCGTTTCCGTTTACCTCCCAGACCCAGAGTTTCAACCCTTGGTCTGGGGGGCAAAGTTCGACTACTTTTACAGGATGAAATCCTGTCTTTACAACGGCTGGGGCAGGGAATCAGTTCTTCGCGGGTCATCAAGGGAATTCTTCTTTCCCTTCATCGAGTGCTTATCAGTATTTTTCTCCTCTGTCTAATGCGTGGAACCCCTACCAGGGGCTTTCCTCTTCAGTCAATACTTCAGCGGGGGGAACTAGTCTGGGTTTTGGTAACTCGGCGTGGGGAGGAGGTTCTTCTCCGTTTTCTATGAGTCCTTTCTGGCAGCCTGGTGCCTCATCAAATCCAGGCTATTCTTTTCAGAATGTTGGGAATCCATCCCATCAAGGATGGAATCCTCAGGCTCCGCCTCGCTTACCGTTTCTGGCAACGTTAAACTTGCCAGATTTGTCGAAGTTGACTAATGACCCGATTCGTTATAGTACGGGGTGGCCTCCGGTCCCGACCAAACTTCCTTCAGACATTCCAAAGTTTGAAGGTAAGAATGGAGAGGATCCGGCGGACCACATCACCACTTTCCACTTATGGTGTTCTTTGAACTCCCTGATCGATGATTCGATTAGGTTGAGATTATTTCAACGCACCCTAACTAGAAATGCTGCCAAATGGTATATCGAGCTCACTGGGGGCAGTTTCGCCACATTTGGGGAACTGGCTGTCACATTTCTGAACCATTTTCAGTTGCCTGTCAGATATGAGGCTGGGACCGAACTCCTGGCTAATTTTAAGCAGGATGAGGCAACTCACATTTCTGATCACATTCAGGAATGGAGGAGAAGGAAGAGGCTTATCAAAGCCCATATTCCAGGTGAATTCCTTCTGAAGTGGTTTTTGAAATCTCTGCAGTCAGATATTTCAAAGGATGTATCCCTATCTGGGGTATTTTCTGAGGAGCAGGCCATTTTTAGGGCCCAGCAGTTAGAACTGATCTATTCTCAGTCTGGGGTACTTTATAAGTATTTTCCCAATGCTCCTCGCTCCAAGTTGGATTTATCGAAACCCAAACCTGGTCCGCATGGTGACGGGCTTGTCGGATCGGTCAATAGTAGTGCAGCCAGCCTGCTTTCTCAATTGCAGCAGTTGTCTTTACAATCTACTCCTTCTAGTCAGGCTGTGCCTGCTGATTCATCACCTTCCCAGTCTTTGTCCATAAATGCTGTCCAAGCTTCTGATCCCAAAGGAAATCAACAATCCGATGGGAAGAAGAAGGGACAAAATAACAAGAAGAAGGGCAAGAACGGGAAGGGCAATGCAAATAAAACCAACGAGCGTGTTGGTGAGGGTCAAAAGGAGAAAAAGAAAGTGAAGTTTCCATGCAAGCTTTGTGCTAGAGACCATCTCACGCACCTTTGCCCTAAAATTCAGGATGCTCAGCGCCTGTTATCCCAGCAGGGTTCTTCTAGTTCCCAGGCTGTGTTAACAAACCCTTTTCCCCAAGGGCAGCAATTAGTTGTTGGCGCGAACCAAAATCCTGGGGCTTCCTCTAGGGGCACCCAGGAAGGGGAAATTCCATCGAACATTTTTATGATGAGTGCTCACGCGGATATCGCTACGAGATCCCGTGATTATGGCAGAGAAGAGTCTTCGAAAGCTAAGGAAGTTCCTGATGCTACTGAGCCGCTTCACATTACGAAGCCTACTGTTGAGTCTATGCCTCGGATGCCCAAAGCATCTTCTAAGCGGTCAACGATTAATCCAAACGCTAGGGTTGCCCAGAACTACTCGATTGTGGAAGATCTGGCACAGAGTCCTTGTGCTATGTCAGCTTTAGAGGTACTCCAGTCTTGTCCGGCTCAGCGCAGTGCTTTGCTCACTGCCATTGGGGCTATTGATCCAAAAAATTCTCTTCTAATTACTTTTGATATGACTAATTTTAAGAAGAGACTTCCTCATCACATGGATTTTCATATTAAATTGTCATATCGGAAGTGCAATATCTTTCGAACGGTTGTTGATGAGGGTGCTTCTACATGCGTGATGTCTCTCGCATGCTGGAAGACACTTGGATCTCCGAAAGCTGTTCCATCTAGCACTGTTCTTACTGCGTTCGATGGTCATTCTCACAGACCCCATGGTATTGTCCCGGCTTTGCCCATCTGTGTTGGGGGCAAAACTGTCAACATAGAGGTTGAGGTAGTGGATGCAGCCTTGGACTACAACCTTCTATTGGGGAGGAACTGGATATATGAGATGGATGCCATTGCATCCTCATTATTTCGAATTGTATGTTTCCCCCACGAAGGGAGGATCGTTACAGTGGATCAACTGGACTGTCCTCAGGTAGACCTGAATGTGCCTTCTGACTCATCTATTCCTAAGTTGGATAATACTAAGGCGCCTGTTGAGAATCTAGGAGTTGGAATGTATTCTTCCCTGATGGGTACTTTCGATCTTCCTCCTCCTACAGTTCATATTAATGCTATTTCATCCTCCAAGGCTCCCCTTCGAAGAGAGTTCTTTCGAACTCATTATTTTTCGGACCCTTGGACCTTACCTTCCCCTACTGCCACATTAGCGGAAGGTCAAGTGGGTGGAATGGAATTTCCGATTTCTGCAGCTGAGATTGCATATCAGTCTATTGTTGACACTGCAGAATCCGTTCCAGCTCCTCTTTCATCGGAAGAGTTGGATGGTGATGTGGCTCCGGCTTGGACGCTTACTTCTTCTTCTGCCCAGGATTGTCTAGATACCACTCTTCCATCTGAAGAGGCCATCCTGGAAGCAATGACAGGTATAGAGAGACTGTGGGATGACTTGCATCATCGGTCTTACTTCCTACCTGACTTGAGCGAAGTCGAAGCTAGTTTTCCAAGTCCTCAGTCTCCTGGACCTGTTCACCCAGTCTTGAGCCCCTTAGCACCAGCACAGGTTTATGCTGAAGGGAACATGGCCGTGATCTCTCCGACTATCCCGGTGAACATCTCCAGGAATCCCAACATTATCGAGAACGTTTTCATTGGAGCTGAATGTTCCCGTGAAGAAGTTCAAATCTATACCGAACTCTTCAAAGAGTATAGGGATGTTTTTGCTTGGTCTTATGAGGAAATGCCCGGCATAGACCCATCTATTGTCCAGCATGAGATCAAGACGTATGAAAACGCTAAGCCGGTCAGGAAAAAACTTCGTCCGGTTAATCCTAGGAAGGCAGCAGCTATCAAAGCTGAAGTTGAAAAGCTGCTTAAGGCGGGATTCATTTTCCCAGTTCCTCTGACTGAATGGGTTTCAAACCCCGTTCCAGTAGATAAAAAGCAAGGAATGATTCGAGTGTGCATCGATTTCAGAGACCTGAATAAGGCGTGTCCTAAAGATAATTACCCCACACCTTTCATCGATCAGATTATTGACGAGTGTGCCGGTAACGAGATTTTCTCCTTCATGGACGGTTTCTCTGGTTACAATCAAATTACTATCCGTCCAGAAGATCAACATAAGACCGCATTTATTTGTCCCTGGGGTACGTTTGCATACAAGAAAATGCCTTTTGGTCTTAAAAATGCTGGGGCTACCTTTCAGCGGGCCATGTCTTACGCCTTCCACGACATCAAGAAGATTATCGAGGCATACTTAGATGATCTAGCCGCTCATTCTCGAAAGAGGATGGATCATCCTGGTCACCTCCGACAAATATTTGAAAGATGTCGTTTTTATAAGATTCGATTGAATCCAAACAAGTGCGTTTTCGCGGTTACATCCGGTCGGCTATTGGGATTCATTGTGTCTAGGGAAGGGATAAGGGTAGATCCCTTCAAGGTTGAGGCAATACTTCGGTTGCCTCTCCCGTCTTCCATCCGTCAGCTTCAAAGTCTCCAAGGAAAGTCTAATTTTCTTCGGAGGTTTATCGTCAATTATGCTGAGATTACAAAGGGATATATGAGACTGTTGAAGAAAGGAGTTCCTTTTCTTTGGGACAACTACGCTCAACGCTCATTCGATGCTTTGAAAAAGGCATTGACCTCTGATCCTTTACTGAGTCCACCTGATTATAGCAGATATTTTCTTTTGTATCTGGCTACAACAGAATCTACCATCGGTATGGTTCTGGTTCAGGAAGATGATGCTCTTGCAGAGCATGTTATTTACTACCTGAGTCGAGGACTGGTAGGACCTGAACTTCGATACACTCCGATAGAAAAATTAGCCTTAGCAGCAGTTCATGCTGTGCAGCGACTCCGGCATTACATTATTCTTCGCAAAACTTATGTCTTGGCAGCTGCCAATCCATTTCAGTTTGTCCTCAGCAGGCGAGTGATTGGGGGCAAATATAATAGATGGATTGTGATTCTACAAGAATTTGATCTAGAGTTCATGTCTACCAAATCCAAGAAGTCATTAGTCTTTGTGGAATTGATCTCCGAGTTGCCATGTGGAGAGGAGATGATCTATGATGAGTCCTTTCCGGACGAACACTTGTTTCTAATCTCTCCACAAGATCCTTGGTATGGGGATATCATTGTGTATCTCCAGACTGCGAAGTTTCCCTCTTCTTTTTCGAAAGATGAGCGTCGTAAGCTGCATCACTTAGCCAAGAATTATCTGATTATTGGTGATGCTTTGTACCGTCGAGGGGTTGATTCAATCCTAAGACGCTGCTTAACTTTCGAAGAAGCTGAGGCTGTGCTCAATGATTCTCACGGTGGAGCTTGTGGGGGTCATTTATCCGGGCTTGCTACAGCCCAAAAGATTTTGCGTGCTGGATACTTTTGGCCCTCGATTTTCAAAGATTGTATTGAATCGGTCAAGAAGTGTCATCCGTGTCAGGTTTATACTCGAAAAATGCGCGCTCATCCAGCTCCGCTTTTTCCAGTCGTTACTGTCGAACCCTTTACAAAGTGGGGTATTGATTATACTACTTGTAACCTGCCTTCGGCAAAAGGTCACAAGTACATTATCGTAGCAGTAGACTACTTTACGAAGTGGGTCGAGGCTATGCCTACTTTTGGGAATGATGGTGAGACTGCAGCTTTGTTCCTTTTCAACCAAGTTATCGCTCATTTTGGTATACCTAGAGATATTTTCACTGACCATTGTTGAGTCTAAAAAATGTTCTCCATATTCATACATATTTCCATTATATCATAACCATTTAGCTCTTATTTCATAGCCATTTGACCTAAAACCCTACATCAAGTAACCATTTTCATAAATATATGGGTTAGGATCCTTGTTTTCCAAAGTTATTTATTTTATATATTTTAAGTGAATTTATGATTAGAAACTAGAAAATTAACATAGTTTCATATATCTATATATGTGTTATGAGTTTTGTGACATGTGTAGGTCAAAAGAAGACTTCTAGAAGACCCTCATGTGGCACTCTAAAGCCAAATTCGAATTTGGTTGGAGAAGATTATGGGATCAAGAGGATATGTGTCTCACTTCCTTGTTGTATTGAAACTCTAAGAGGATATGTGTCTCATTCCTCAAGTTGTGTTAAACTCTAGAAAGACATGTGTCTTATCATTTCCTATTTTGATTGTAACTCTAGAGATGGAGGGAGAGATTCATGGACTCCCATTAATGAGATGTCTCCTCATATTTTGTATAAATAGGAGAAGCTTTCTCCTATCATAGGTAATGAGAAAGTAATGAGGAAGTAATAAAAAAGTAGGAATAGAGAAGTCTTTTGTAACAAAGTTCAAGATGGAATGGGATGTAGATTTGTGAAGTTTTTTTTAATAAAGAAGTTCCTTGATGGTGTTTTGATTACAATTTCAAGGAGCTAAGAACTACACCAAATTGGTAGCAGAGGGCCCCTGCTATCCAAGGAGGCTTTTACATGTTTTCTAGATAAGTTGCTTTCAATTCTGTTTTGTCATATTTCCTTACTTAGATTGCTTTCTGAAATCATAGCTTTTAGCATAATTTTTCATGGCAGCCCGGGCATTTGCATATCTTTCGACTAATGACATGGAATCAATATTGTTCTGCTGTTAATTTATTTTTTCTTAGTTTTTGTTTAATTCCGGTATTGCTTTGTTTATTTCAGTCTTGCACATTTGCTTCAGTAGTTATATTTAGATATATTAAATTGCTCATGTCATTTTCAGTTACCTCCGAAAGCCACAGCTGGACTGATGGTGAGGGATTGTATTATAAAATGTGTAGTTTGATATTAGTTTCCTTTCTGCAAGTTAGATATATTAAATTGCTCATAACATCTTCAGTTGCCTCCGAAAGCCACAGCTGGACTGATGGTGAGGGATTGAATTATGGCTGTGTAGTTTGATATTAGTTTCCTTTCTGCAAGTTAGAAATATTAAATTGTGCATGACATCTTCAGTTACCTCCGAAAGCCACAGCTGGACTGATGGTGAGGGATTGAATTATGAATGTGTGGTTTGATATTAGTTTACTTTCTGCAAGTTAGATATCAGTTACTCAAGTTGTTTATGGTTACTTCCGAAAATCATAGCTGAACTAATGATGAGGGATCAGAAGACAAGTTGATGTAATTTGATTTAGATTTACTTTATTGCAACTTTTGGATTTCTTTCAGCATAGTTTCTTTTGTGTTTAGACAGCAGCAAGAATAGTTTGGTTTCATGCTCACTAGTTCATTGTTTTGATTTATTAGATTAGCAGCACCTTTTTCATTTCAGTAGCACATTTTCATTTCTTTTCAAGTTTTGTCATTGTATGTTTCTGATCTTTTTTATTTCAATAGTAACTATTATAAAGGATTTATCTTTGCAGTCTGACACTACACTTCGTTGCAAGAATTTTAAAACTAAAACGTACAAAAAAAGTAGACATATAAAGTGTTTGCATATATAGTGCCACCTCAAGCCATAATGCATAATCCTCCTTTTCAATGATAATTTATGTTAGCAATTTAGGACACACTAAATTGACCAAACATTTTGGCGCCGTTTCCGGGGAAGTGTAACTAGGTAGCCTTATTTCTTACATCTAAAAAAAATTAATAATTCTTTAGTATGATCTCCTCCTGCACTTTGTGTGATCTGGAGGATCAGAAAAGGAATTGTTATGTAAAAAAAATTAATAATTCTTGAGTATGCTCTCCTTCTGCACTTTGTGTGATCTGGAGGATCAGAAAAAGAATTGTTATGTGAAAAAAAAAGGAGACAAAATAAAACTTCATCATTTCAATTGATTCAACAATTTAAAAAAAAATTGATTTCAATAAATTGTTTTGTTTAATGAATATATATGTGTATTTTTAAAATTTTTGAAAATATAACATACATAATTTTATTAATAAATCAATTAAAAAAAAAAAAATCTCATGGAAATAAGACCCACGCATATGCATGAGGCCATTCTTTGGCTTGGCTTTACACATATATGCAGACCTTCAATCCACACAAAGACCCATGCACTGCAATTTAAAAAAAAAAAAAACCTTCTCTTTTTCATATTCATTTTTCCTCAAACAACAGTTATTAGAAATCATTTAAAAAAAAAAAAATTGCACACAATGAATGTATATCACATGAAGAAACTGTTGATGAGGAAAATATTGCAAATTTTTGATGAGAAGAAGATTGCAATTTGCTGATGAAGAGAAGATTACAAATTCAATTGTAGGGACATACAATGGAAGTGTATCATATGAAGAAATTGCCGATGAAGAGAAGATTTCAGACTGTTGATGAAGAGAAGATTGTAGATTCCATTGCAAGTAATTGGAATGAGGAAGATCAATCTGAACTTCTTTGTGAGATACAAGCCATTACACTTCAAAACCTGCAAAATAAAAACAAATCAAACCACAAATAATTGCCAGAAAACGAAATGCGTCATTGTCAAAAACACCCGATTTTAAAACGAATTTTCTGAGCAAACCATGACGAATTAGAAAAAAATAAAACATGGGTTTTTTCGGGAACGGGGTGAATTAGGTAATCTTATAAGAACTTTCTGAAATTCGCAGCCATTTGGGAGAAATTCAGGGTTCTTCGGAGCACTAATTTGCAGTGTGCGTGAGAGAAAAATGTTTTTTTTTTTAATTATGAAAACAGTCACGGTTTTGAGAAATAATCAAGGAACTAATTTCCTTATTTGAGGGCAAATGTGGCAGAATTCATGTGTGGTGGCACATGATGAATGACAAATGGATTATTTGAGGCAAGCACATTATCACATGTGCATCAAATGCAAGTTGTATAAATTGAAAAGGACTCTGCCTTCATCTCCTTCATAGTTAGGAATTTGACTTTAGAAATTTCAAGTTTTTTATTTTTATTTTTTATTTTGCATGAAAGAGGCATTGGCATGACTTTGTTTCAAAAATATTCATAAGGACAATTATTTCATCCATGCTTTATTTCATTTAAAAAATAAAAATAAAAATAAAAATAAAAATTCAAAAAAAAAATAATAAAAAAAAAAATTAAAAAAAATAAAAAAAATTGAATCAATGAAATGAATAAGTTATTTGCTCACTTTTCTGAAGGTATTGATTAATTTTGGACTGATGATGAAAGATGAATGGCTAACTTTTTATTCAAGATTTTTAGCCGCTGAAAAACCTCATTGTTCAAATCAGCCTAACTTTCTCATACAAAATCAGATTTTGATGATTTAAGTATCGTTGGAAAGGTCTCAAAAAGATCTATACAATGAGAAATCCATCATTAGAGTTTGAAATGGCAAATAATGAAATAAATTGCTGAAAAGAAGCTACATTCAACTTGAGGCACTAATTCCAAAACATGTATAAATTCTTTTGATTTTTCCTTTGAGAACTTGTTTCATTAATACAAATTCTTAGTTTTGTGTGTAAATATCATAACTAGAGAGATTGATCACCTCTCTCCCTTTGATAATCTTACATTCTATTGCAGAAGAAGTATTAGTTTTTTTTGCAGGTTCCAAGAGGAAGGACAAATGACTACAAGAGAATGGTGTCTCTTTAAGAGACCAATTTGTTTCATAAGAGGATGATCAGCAACAAAGAGGAGGAAATATGCTGATGCAAAATCAGATCCAAATACTTGAAAAACTTTCAGATGCTATTGTCTCCATCACATCCATACCTCATAATAAACCATTCACCTCATTTCACTTCATATTTTCCATTTACATTCACATCCACTTTCCATTTCTTTTTGTCCATTCATAACCACAAATAAAAGCAAGAGGCTCATTCACATGTTTATTGCCCATTGTCATTTCTCATTCACATGCTTATTGTCCATTTCCATTTTCATCTTCCATTTTCATTTTCCATTTCATGTCATTTTCATTCCGCAAATAAGCCCTGCTGCAATGCAAATTATTGAGTCCATAGTCCTTTGAGTCTAAGTTCTTTGTAAAACACCTTGAGGCTTGCATGCCTTAATGGCAAGTTCTCAAGCTGACAAACAATGAGAATACATTAATGTCTCTTGTTCGTCAGATCTTCTAGGTGACTCGACATCAGCAAAATCATTCGTACCTAGCAAGATGTGTTTGGGCATCTTGACTCTCATTGTCATCAATGGTGAGAGTTCTCGTGTTGACTAGTGGCATCCATTAATGGCCACTAAGTCAACAATTTCCTATTATGTTCGACATCAGAACATCTTTTCACATAGTAGGAATTATGCCAATGAGTTTTGAAGACATGAAGACTATTATTTTCAGCATTTTGGAGCAGATTCAGCAAGTTTTAGTAGGAGCAATAAAAAGTCATCCTATCTCTTTATCCATGACTCCTCTTGTTCACCCACTTGAAGAAGAATATGATCAGAATTTTGCAGCCACCACACATACACAACTCATCCACATTTAAGGTAAGTGAAGGTATGTTGTTTTCTAATTTTTAGTCATGTAATTCATTAGAATGCTAAAATTGTAACTTTGGAAAAATTCCTCTCCCTTTTCCACATTGTCATATCTTTAGTTGGGGGGGGAAGGAACATCATTTCATATCCACATGTCATACACCATCATACATTTTCATTTCATTTCCACCCACATATACTTCCCAACCAACTATTGTTGCAACATGATCTAAAAGATTATATGCCTTGCAAATGATCAATTCATTGATGAAGAAATTGATTCTAAATGTTTTCATGAACTTTGATGCAACAAATAAAATAAAGCATTGTTACACAAGAACCAATGCTTCAAAAAAAAAAAAAAAAAGGGAAAAAAAATGGTTGTCACACAAGAACCAACCAATGAAAAAGAAGAAGAAGAAAAAGAAGAAGAAGAAGAAGTTGCAATCAAATGTATTATACTTTTCCAAAAAGGAAAAATCAAGAAGCAAAGTTTGGAATGAATCTATATGAGTCAAAACTCATAAAAGATCAACTCATGGACAAATGAATCATTGCAATGGTTGCATGAGGACATGCAACAACTTCAGTTGGGGGGGATGTTGAGTCTCAAAAATGTTCTCCATATTCATACATATTTCCATTATGTCATAACCATTTAGCTCTTATTTCATAGCCATTTGACCTAAAACCCTACATCAAGTAACTATTTTCATAAATATATGGGTTAGGATCCTTGTTTTCCAAAGTTATTTATTTTATGTATTTTAAGTGAATTTATGATTAGAAACTAGAAAATTAACATAGTTTCATATATCTATATATGTGTTATGAGTTTTGTGACATGTGTAGGTCAAAAGGAGACTTCTAGAAGACCCTTATGTGGCACTCTAAAGCCAAATTCGAATTTAGTTGGAGAAGATTATGGGATCAAGAGGATATGTGTCTCACTTCCTTGTTGTATTGAAACTCTAAGAGGATATGTGTCTCATTCCTCAAGTTGTGTTAAAACTCTAGAAAGACATGTGTCTTATCATTTCCTATTTTGATTGTAACTCTAGAGATGGAGGGAGAGATTCATGGACTCCCATTAATGAGATGACTCCTCATATTTTGTATAAATAGGAGAAGTTTTCTCCTATCATAGGTAATGAGGAAGTAATGAAAAAGTAGGAATAGAGAAGTCTTTTGTAACAAAGCTTAAGATGGAATGGGATGTAGATTTGTGAAGTTTTTCAATAAAGAAGTTCCTTGATGGTGTTTTGATTACAATTTTAAGGAGCTGAAGAAGGATTACACTAAATTGGTAGCAAAGGGCCCCTGCTATCCAAGGAGGCTTTTACATGTTTTCTAGATAAGTTGCTTTCAATTCTGTTTTGTCATATTTCCTTACTTAGATTGCTTTCTGAAATCATAGTTTTTAGCATAATTTTTCATGGCAGCCCGGGCATTTGCATATCTTTTCACTAATGACATGGAATCAATATTGTTCTGCTGTTAATTTATTTTTTCTTAGTTTTTGTTTAATTCCGGTATTGCTTTGTTTATTTCAGTCTTGCACATTTTCTTCAGTAGTTAGATTTAGATATATTAAATTGCTCATGTCATTTTCAGTTACCTCCGAAAGCCACAGCCGGACTGATGGTGAGGGATTGTATTATGAAATGTGTAGTTTGATATTAGTTTCCTTTCTGCAAATTTAGATATATTAAACTGCTCATAACATCTTCAGTTGCCTCCGAAAGCCACAGCTGGACTGATGGTGAGGGATTGAATTATGGATGTGTAGTTTGATATTAGTTTTCTTTCTGCAAGTTAGAAATATTAAATTGTGCATGACATCTTCAGTTACCTCCGAAAGCCACAGCTGGACTGATGGTGAGGGATTGAATTATGAATGTGTGGTTTGATATTAGTTTACTTTCTCCAAGTTAGATATCAGTTACTCAAGTTGTTTATGGTTACTTCCGAAAATCATAGCTGGACTAATGATGAGGGATCAGAAGACAAGTTGATGTAATTTGATTTAGATTTACTTTATTGCAATTTTTGGATTTCTTTCAGCATAGTTTCTTTTGTGTTTAGACAGCAGCAAGAATAGTTTGGTTTCATGCTCACTAGTTCACTGTTTTGATTTATTAGATTAGCAGCACCTTTTTCATTTCAGTAGCACATTTTAATTTCCTTTCAAGTTTTGTCATTGTATGTTTCAAATTCCTTTTTCAGTTTCAAGTTGGTAAATCATTATAAAGGACATCATTGCCTTGAATATCCATAACCATACTTGTCTTTTAGAATTTCATAAAAATCCAAAAACGACAAAAAGTAAGAGATAGGTTATCTTGCACATATAGTGCACCACACTTCGTCAGCTTACGAATCCCTGGTTGATAATTTATGTTAGCAACTTAGGACACACTAAATTGACCAAACAACCATGGCAGTCATTTTCAGAATAGTATGATGGCTGAGTTGGCTCTCAAATTGGGTTTCCGGCAGAAGCATTCATCTCCATATTATCCTCAGGCCAATGGGCAAGTGGAATCCGTGAATAAATCCTTGAAGAAAATTCTTCAAAGGACAATTGATAAACATAGATCTAACTGGAACATTATGCTATATCCTGCACTTTGGGCATACAGGACGTCAGTAAAAACTGCAACTAGCTTTACTCCGTTTCAGTTAGTCCACGGGGTGGAATCCGTATTTCCTATTGAATGCAAGATTCCTTCTCTTAAATTAGCTGTTGAGCTTCTTCCTGACACTTCTAGTCTGGCAGAGTGGCTTCTTCATCTGGAACATCTCGATGAGCAGCGTCGGGATGCTGCCACGATGAATGAAGCGCATAAAAACCGAGTCAAAGTTCAGTACGATAAGGCGGTTAAGCCTATGGTCTTTTCCGAAGGTGACCTTGTTTTAATCTATGCCCAAGAAAAAGATGCCTTGGGGGCAGGAAAGTTTAAATCGATGTGGTATGGCCCCTATATCGTTAAAAAGGTCCTTAAGAAAGGAGTTTATACTTTGGTTGATTTCGAAGGGAACGAGTTGTCGGAGCCCCGAAATGGGCTTTATCTTAAGAAGTATTATGCCTAGGCTTCGGCCTAGCATCTTGCTTTTGTATATATTTGTAGTTTTTGCTTAGTACATATCTGATTGATTTTCGATTTTTGATGAGTTGGTGATGTTTTTGATCTGCTATGGCAGGTTGTGTTGGATGTCATGAGTCATTTTGGTTTCGCCGATGGTGCTAGTAGACACACCCGGAACTTAGCTTTTGCGGCTTGGGTGCTTCATTATCCATCCAGTCAGCTGTTAGTATCAAGAGCAGTCTGCATTGGTCCTGCTTCCAATAATGTAGCGGAGTACACTGCAGTTATTCATCTACTCTCGGAGGCAATATCTTTGGGTGTTGATTCGTTGGTAGTTTTCTTGGACTCCCAGTTGGTGGTGTCGCAGTTGAACAATACTTATCGGGTTCGAGATCCATTTTTACTCCGGTTGTTTTTGAGGGTACATTTGTTACAAAGATCATTCCAATTTTTAACATTCATTCATATTCCTCGAGCTGACAATTGGATGGCAGATTCATTAGCTAATCAAGCAATTGATTGGCATATTAATCATTCCATACATTTAAATTTAATCATCAAAAACATCATACATTTTGATACATTTGTCACATCACATCAAACATCGCCGTATATATATCATCGGAGTGTCAAAAAATTTACAAAATTTGGATCCATAATCTCGTACAAAACTTGGGCCTAGGCCCCATCATGTTCAGTCTCAAAAAACAATATACAGTCATCTAATATATAAAATCTGTCTACTCCTGAGGTCCCTGCCCAGAAGTCGTGTTCCTATAGAACATCACTGCAGTGGCAACTCGGCGGAACAGTCTAACCCAATCTCGGGGTACTCCTACCACCCGTCTCTGGATGGCTTCCGGTAGATCTTCCACAACAGCCATAGGGATTTGGCGGGTTAATCCCTCCAAGTTTCTCTGCACAGCCTAGAGGGTTCTATCTGAATCCACAGTATCCTCTTCGCCTCTGCGGCGCTTATGGCGCGGTAGGCCCTCACGACGAACTGGTCCAACATCTGAAACATGATAATTTTAATTGTCAGTCATTATGAATCCAATCAAAAACATGTTTGTTTTTCATTTTTCAGACATATTTGAAAAATCCAAAAAAAATCATATAAGTCAAAAAAATTTGCAAACTTATCGACTGCTCCCCATGCCGTGCCAGGTGGAAGAACTAGATCCGGATCTCCACGAAAGTCCATCCTGGCATAGGGATAGTCGTCCACTGCGATGATTTGTTCTCCCCACCAAAGGAAGAACTCATCGTCCCATGTGGTCCGGGGTACCTCACTACCCCCCAGTCTCTTCATCATGTCCGCCCAACGGGCAATTCTTGGATCCCGCGGGCTGCTGATAGTAGAGATGACTCTGGGTCTCAAAGCTGGAATCTTCTCAAAGAAGAATGTTGTCAAAATCGTACCATACCCAAAGTGTTTAGTCTTTGCCTGGCGGATTGAGGTCAACTGTTGTTTCATGTTCAGTAGTAGCACTGTGCACCAATCGTACACATGAGTCAAACACTCTACAGCTATGCTCATTTGCGTCCTGGACGCCTGATGTAGAGAGGCGGATCCTACCACTCTGCCGATGGTGAAAAGGAGGATTTTCATATATAAATCCCGTAAATATTTAATTGCAATCTGTGTCCCAACCTTTTTGGAACCCTGTACGCAGTACACATGGACATAGTCTTCCACGGTTAACCCTCCCAGGGGCTTCCCGTGCAAGTCTACTGGTTCTCCCCTCCGGGAGAGTCCAGTAATGAAATATATGTCTTCCACTTCGATGCGTACTGGCATCTGATCAATTATGAAGCAATCCTGATATGGTTCCCAGTAATTTACGAGCATTTCTAGCAACCGCACATTGCTTTTCATATTTGGCATCTTGAAGAATTTGAACAATCCGCAATTCCGGAGGATATTCTGTGCTGCGCGATCCTGCATGACCTCTTGGTCTATTGCGCTATGCTCACGTTCCCTCCATGAGATTGTCATCCTGAGAAATTTCATCAAATTTTGCATTAGCCACGCTTTTTTGTATTTGGACCTGCGCATACGCGGTTTTTCCTTTGCACAGTCGCGTGTATACGCGAGTTTCCTTTAATGAACCCGCGTATGCGCAAGTCCGTATATTTTAGCAAGGGTTTTAAAGCAAAAAATCACTTAATTTTAATTTCCAAACGGACAAAATGAATAAACAGGATGATTAAGGAGCCTACCTGAAGTTTCGGCGCGTTTCGACTCGCTTCGTTGTTCCCCGATCGACGAAAGAAGTTTTTGCTCCGCAGCACTTTTTTCCAAATCAGCAATGTAATAATGAACCAAATATGAGGTAATTTGTCTATTTATGGCTAAAAATTGAAAATTTTCGCAAAAAATTCCTTATGCTTATTTTTTTGATCTATCTTAAGCTGCATAACCCAAGCAGCTTGAAGTGCTCAGCTTTGGTATGTTTTCGTGCACATTTTGACGATTTTGAGATTTTTCCCGGTTTTTTTATCCATGATTTCCGACTCGTCATGGCATGTATATGATCTTCACCGGCATATTAGGTTAGGGAAACCACTCTCCGTTGCAGAAATCACTTTCCGTTGCATCTTGCATACTAGCCTCCATACTGATCACTTGCCTTAGGGTCGATCCCATCAGGTCATGAGTATTACACCCATTTCACTCGCCGATTATTTAATCATGACTCGATGGTAGAGCCTTCCTTTACATGAGCTTCCTAGTTAGTTCCTCGCTATCACTCGTTGCCCATGCTGCGTTTTATGTAGGCTCCTGAGTTCTCTTTAGTCTCGCCATGTCTTATGTGTTGAAGCTTCATTCTTCTTCTTCATCACTTATCATTTTTTCCGGCTTTTACCCTAGAGGCTCCCCGGTGTCGTTAAGTTGGCTATCGCATTGCATATTGGCTACTTGTTATCCCGGCCTTTAACCTACGCTTCATTTGACCTGCTGTTTAAGCCAACTTTTGACCTTGACTTTCTGCATGTTAACCATCGCATGCACTTAAATTATCACGACCACACCTTTTTACCCATGGATGGAACGTTCCTCCGAGTATCACTTACTGGGGCTGCCAACTCTCAGATTGAGCATAGGATCGTTCCAATCCCAGGAACTAGTGCATCTGTTTCTTGATACTCGTTCTATCCATTGTACCATAGCATTCTTTTATTCGTTTTCAGGCTTATTATATGAAAAAGACAAAAAAATAAAATATAACAAAAAGAGCAGGAATGGGATATAACTTTGTAATTTGATGGCAGTACAGTGTCAGTTTGTCGCCCTTGAACAAAGCATATACACTTATATATTTCCTCCATTTGGGATGGTTTTAGTTTTTGACCTAGGTTCAACCTTTGCCTTGTTTCACTGGTTAGTCCTCCCCCAGTTGGTTATCTCTTCCAATCATATGGAGAGTTTGTTTTGCCTCCTACATAACAGACTTATACAGTGTCACTTCTTACTGCCATGGTCATCACGAGTCGTGCTTTTGTTCAAGGGAAGTCTAACCAGAGTCGGCCATTCTGCGGTGTCTCTTGACTCATTATTCGAAATCCCGCCTTCCCGTCTGTCGCATCGTGTTCTATCACATCGTATGTTTGGTCTTCGCTCATGTCAGTTTGAGAAGGTCCCCATTGACTTCTTGCCGGCGGGTTTGTCTCTTATCAACTACGACACATTTCTCTGAGAGCAAGCCTAGAGCTGCACCCTGGCCCTATTTCCATCATTGATAAGTGACCTTGTGCTCAGCATTTGATCATCATTATGGGTCTTTGACTGAGTGGTTTGCCCCGTGTTCGACGTCAAAACACATTATCACACTTGGGATTCGTGCATTACCTTGATTTCCATTTGACCCTATCGGTGGATTTCTTGCCTCTGTGTCATCTTTCATTATTGGTTGGTTTAGAAGGTTTCTTCCGTGCGCTAGCTTCATCTTGTGCATGTCGGAAACGTACTTTGGTTTTGGTTCCGTCACTCTACTTCGTCCGATTCCTTCGAAATCTTGGCCTGCGAGTTACACTCACGCTGGACTGATGTGGGATGCCTTAATGCCTTCCTTCCGTGTTTCATCTTTTCTCTATCGACTCAAACACTCATTGCTCGGGAATAAGGTCTAGAGTCTTTTTCACAAGATTTTAGGTTTGCAACAATGTTGCCGACTCTTTGCTATCGATAAGGGGGATACATCATTGCCTCCTGATTGATATATTCTTTCAAGTGTTCAACTTCAACTCATTCATTCGCACTTGCTAGATTGTACTGGGGTACCTTGACACTCATTATCATTATCGATGGGTTTTCTTGCACTTGTTAATGGTATACATCAATGACTGGTAATCAGACGATTTCTCACATGGTCGACTTCAACTCATTTATTCCCGTAGTGTAGAATTGTGCCATAGTGATCGGTGAAGACCTCGGGTTTGAATCAACATATTTTGGTTCACTTTGACACCATTCAATTTCGCCGTTGATGTCGCTCCACCCTTATACTGCAGCTTCAAATACGTAGCATCTTATATGTTGGCTCCCGAGTTGCGTGATTGTACCGTTTGATCCACCTCTTATGATCCTAAGATTGAGATTCCGCCATTTATTCGATCAAACATCCATTGCACCATCTTTGATCAGCTTTCTATATGTGATACTTGGACATTGATTCAGACTTACACTTACGGGCCATGCTCAGATGATTCATTGTGTACTTTCAGTTCAGCTATACTTGTATACATGTTGGATCTACTCACTACTTTCTATATGATGTATTTTTGGATTGAGCATGGGTATGCCCGCCTTAGCATGAGTTGACTCTCTGTTTTCTTTCATTGGTTTTTGGCAGGCTGAAATCTGGTGAAGTCCTCTCTTGTCCTTGCGAAGTTATTTCTATGTGCATAATACATTTTTGCCATCATGTACCCCTTCTGACCTCATATATTAGGGGGCATATGTTATAGCATCATTTCTCACCTTCATATGATTCATGATTTCTTTGATGGTTTTGGGCACCCATTCGTACAGACTTGGACAAATTCACTTAAAAACAGTGTAAAAATCCCCATACGTGATTATGCCCAGACTTTTCCGTGTGTATACGCGAGTCCAACTGCACTTTTCCACGTATGCAATTAAAATCATTAAAAAATATATAAAAATTCCCTATTTTCGGGCTGGGTTGATGGTTACTCTGGTAGTTCAACCACCCCAGCACGTGGCCAACTGTTTCCAACTATTGAAACTACTTGGAGGAGTATAAAAGCCCCTCATGTGTATGGCCTAAGGGAGAGAGAGAATTATTGATATTATAATCTGTTGGTATTCCCTATCCAAGTCTGATTCCCCGTCCCTCCTGCACTTTCCCAGTTCATTGTAGGAAATCCTTGTTTCCTTGAGATACACATCCCTTTATATGTTATCTCGTATGCACCTGGCCGAAGAGTCCTCAGCGAGGCAAGCGGTCGGACGGATCTTATTTACTTGCTCGTCGAAGGCCGTGGAAGGACTGTGTGATTCTAATGAGGAATTTTGCACATGCTACTTTATAATACGAAGTACCATCTTGTTCCTAAATAAATGCAGTGATATGCTTATATGTATGAGAATACTTGTTATACAATCATTCATTATGACGTGCTTCTAATGTTTTATATGAATCTCATCAACATTTAGAGTAGATACAAGGCCGTACAACCGCTCCTTTTTGCTTGCTTTTTCTTGTCTTTCGTGTTGAGAAGGCGACTACACTAGTTTGAACCCTGCGGGATCTTCTTCAACCGTAGGACCAACAGGTAACTTTCTCATTCTACTCTATTTAGTTTTTCTAAACGTGTGTGGTTGTGTGAGTCTCTGTTAAGTAGCATGCCCCTGCTCTGTGGAGGTTGTAACCCAACAAACCTCTAGGGTGATATTCCCCGAAACAATAGGGGCTTCGATGGCTTGAAAATTGGTGAAGTGTTGGCCAAAGTCAATCAGTCAGGCAAGGAGATAGGCTAATCACTTGCAATTTGTGCTCAGAATTAAGTGAGCATATGTAAGACATATCTATTATCTTATTAATGAAATAAATATAGGAAGGGGTTGTGATAAGTTTCTTTCTCGTAGATAAATATTTGTGTATGTGTCTTATTTCTTAATGCATGTTGACAATTTGTCTAGATTGTGAATTGAATTCTGCAGAGCAATAGAGTAGATTTGAGTCTTGTGATTTAGTAAATTTCATGAGAAGTTTCAAATATACACCATGATTTCTACATGATATCATAGCAGGATTCACATTAGAGAAAAAATTTCGAAGTTTTTTCTCAGAGGTTTCAAACTTACATGATCAATGTAACAGAAATTATTTAGAGCTAGAAGGATGAATTTCTATGGATTGAGACTTGAGTATGCCCTTGAGGGTAGCTCAAATTTCGTTTCTTGGACATAAAACATGGAGGTAGTTCTAGAAGACAATGGATTGAAGTAATTTTTTGAGATGACATCCCAAAAATAGGATCAAATAATGTCCAAAATCTAGCAGAATGGAAGATGTGTGTAGCCAAGGCAAGGATAATAATATTGGAGGGAGTACAGGACCACATTGTCTCAAATATCCATAGGAAATGAATTCCTTATGCAATGTGGAAGACCTTTAAAAATATGTTACAGAGTAGCAGTGATCACAGGAAATTGGAGCTCAAGGATAAACTTCAAAATATCAAGATGCGGAAGAATTAGTATGTTCAATAGTATATGAGCAAGTTCACACAATGTTGTGATGAACTTGCAAGAGTTGGTGTTACAATTTCAGATGATGATTTTTAAGGCTATCCCTTCTAGGCATTCCCAAGAGTTGTAATATCTACCAAGATTTGGTGAATGGGAGGGAGAAAATACCAAATCAGGAATGCTTATGGTCTAATTTTGTACAAGAAGAAATCAAGTGAAGTACCAGAGATGGCCCTTCATCCAAATGAGTGGATGAAGATGACTTTGGTCTAGTGGCAAAAGGAATGAATACCAAGGGAAAAATCTCCCAAATTAAGGTTTATTCCAGCCAAGAGGGAAAAAATAAATAGTTTTCCAAAATTAAATGCTTCAATTGTCATCAATTCAGGAATTATGCCACTAAGTGTCCACAAAAAAATTATAGCAAGAAGGATCCTACAGTAGCAGTAGTAGGAAAATCTTTGGCGTCAAATTTCAAGCTTGAATTCACCCTTATCACATGTATGGTCATTGTGGTTATGGGGAGTGCCTGGTACTTTGATTTGGGTGCCTCGTTCGACATAACGAGGAATAGAGAGTTTTTCGGTGACTTGGAGGAGAAAGATGTGTAGATGAACATTGATTTTGGAGATGACAGAAGGTGCAATGCGACCTCTATTGGTACATCCACATTTCAGAGGGATTCATGCTCCCCTCTCAGACTAAAGGATGTCATGTTCGTTTAGGGCCTAAAGAAAAATTTCATCTTTCTAGAAATTTTGGAAGACCATTGTTATGATGTGGTCTTCAACAAAGGGAAAGCATTACTAAGATACCTACCCATGGGGAAAGTGAAGAAGATCAGCGCTCGAGGTAATAAATTGTGTGCACATGAGGTATAAGATGCATGCAACGAATTTAGGAGCAAGGAAAGGGTTAGAGACATGGTTTTTGAGAGGGAGCATGATTTACATATGTAAATGAAGCCTAAGAAGGAGCCTCAAGAAGTTGTGGAGTAGCCACAAATGGATAAGCAAACAGGAGGAAGAGTGGAGACATCCACTCAAGAAGAGACTTCCATTACGGGAAAATTTTGAGCTATGTGGGTATAATGAGCACATGTAGCCATACCTCCAAGTGTGAGGTGGGGCGATGTGAAGCCCTAGTCCCAAGGGTGTAGAAATTTAGGCAGGGTCCATTGAGGTGTTCTCCACATGTATCATTACCCTTGATATAAGGGATGTCAGTATTTAGTAGCAGGAGGATCAATTTAATTCAAATATTAAGGATTTCATAGGATTTTTGATAGCATAACAGGAGGCTTAGTAGCAAAGTCAGCAGCAACATAGTTTTCCCAATAGACAGTTGCAAATTGATTCAATTCTATTTTTTATTTTTCTTCTCAGTTGAAGATATTTCAGTATCAACAACAATAGTGAGAAGTGTTTCATGTAGTATATTCCATAGAGGTAATATCTGGGCAGGTGATAATCCCTTTCTTGCTGAGAGGGAATGCTGAAAATTGCAGTAAGAAAATATCAAGTTGACTTTTCCTTTTTCAAAATAGAGAAAATTTGAATTTTGACATCATAGAAAACTTGATGGTAGTTAACTGAGGTGACATGGAACTTTTATCTCAGTTAATTAAATTTAGGGGCATGAATTTCATATTTGTGCAGTGATTATGAAATTTAAGGATCCTAGTTTGAGTTAATTTGAGTTTTGATCAGTTAAACTAGTTCTAATTACTAAAAGAACTAGTTGGTGGTTAGTTAAGTAGTGTGACCTCAGTCCAACTTAGTGATCATCCAGTTAACTAATCAATTAGCCCAAATTATCTCATGCATGCAGATAATTTGAGTTACCCAGTTGAGGTGAAGATTCCAAGGAATTGTATTATCAATTGTAGACTATTCCAATGTGTATAGGTGGTGCATGCTATTAGAGATCAATATCTGGGAATTACACAGTAAATTAAGGGGAAATTCATAAATAATAGGGCCCCAATTAGCCAATATTTGTGCAAGGAAATAAGGGCTTTGAGGGCTTGAAAATTCGCTAAGTGTTGGCCATATTCAGTTAGTCTGGAAGAGAGATAGGCTATTCACTTGCAAGTTGTGCTCAGGCTTGAGCAAGCATATGTAATACATCTCTATGCTATGTTTAATGCAATACAAATAGGAATGGGTTTTGAGAAGTTGCTTTCCCCTAGATAAATCTCTGTGTATGTTTTTTTATTTCTTAATGCATGTTGACGATTTGTGTTCTAGATTGTGAATTGAATTTCACAATGCAGTAGAGTAGATTTGAGTCTTGTGATTTAGTACATTTAACGAGAAGTTTCAAATCTTTTTGTAAGAAGCTTTCACGACTATCCACAGTATTGAGGAACATGTGTCGACGTTTCGAATCCCAACTGGGATCCATCATCAAGACTTTTAGAATGAAGAATTTTAGAGAAGGGTTTCAGACCTTTAATAGAGATCAATTTCTTGAAAAGAGCCGACTAAGGTTTTTGTATTTCTGTATTTCTATTATTTTTTTATTAATTATAATTACATTTCTAATTTAATAAATTTTATTATTATTAATTTTAATAATTACATTTCTGATTGTATTTATTAAATTAGAAATGTAATTATTAAAATTAATAATAATAAAACTTATTACATTAGAAATGTAATTATAATTAATAAAAAAATAATAGAAATAAAAAAATACAAAAACCTTAGTCTTCTCTTTTCAAGAAATTGATCTATATTAAAGGTCTGAAACCCTTCTCTAAAATTCTTCATTCTAAAAGTCCTGATGATGGATCCCGGTTGGGATTCGAAACGTTGACACATGTTCCTCAATACTGTGGATAATCCGGAAAGCTTCTTACAAAATGATCACCACAGGAGTTTAAAAACCAAAGTTTCAAATCTGTGCCATAATTTCTACAAATCATAATTTATGAAGGAATGAAATTAAATACATATATAAATAGAGTCACAGAGATACAATGGAAATATAAGTTCAATTCATTAAAAGAAAAGTACTATAAATTATTTACATCCAGAATGGAAATAAATTAGCTCAAGCGATGGTAGCTTATCTCTGAGAAGATATGTGGAAGTTACATGCCTTCTCAACTGTGTTACAATGAGGCTCGATGGACTTTTTATTATTAAGAAACAATGGAAGACCCTAAGCATCCAAAAACTTAACCTTAGGGGATGATGCACCATAAGCTTGTGGGGCATGTTCGAGTTAGTTGGAACGTCAATTTCCCGAGGTCATAAATTTGTCATATGATCTTCATTTGACTATCATAATACCTCTTTTCAAATAACATCGAGAAGATGCAAAAAATATACTAATAAATAAATCTAGCACTTTTTTGGTCTCTCAGCTTTCTCCAAAAACGTCTTTTAGGCCTTCAAAATGACTCCGGAATCTTAGGACCCAAAAAAATGCCAAAAATAGTAAGTTGTGCTACAATTAAGGAAACTGAAAAGAAAAAATGGTGGGGGACCAAGTGGAATACATGGGTGGCCACCAATATCCACCTAAATCACTCCTCCCCCCTTACAAAGAAATGATCCCCATTGTGTTGAGTGCTTCAATGAGATAGGAAAATTTCTGCTGAACTTGGTCCCTGGTAAGCCACTTGCCTTGGTGTAGGAGTTGACCAACATTGACAACCCGATATAGTTGGATATTTTTTTAGAAATTTTTCTTGATCTGTGTGTCTATGATCTAATCAATTGTGGAATGTTCCATGTAGTATGGGTTTAGCTCTATTGGTGTGAGGTGTTCTGCAATTTCTGATGTATATAGTAATGGTGGAAAGTATGGTCGAAGGCGGTGCACATTGAACATTGGAGGTAGGCCAAGGAATGGGGGAATGCTAAGCTCAAAATAATTGTCTCCCACAACCTTTGTGGTGGTGTAAGGCCCATATCAGAGTGTCTAAGCTTCCGATGGGCTCTGATAAGGCATTCTTTCTGCAATACAAACAAAAATTTTCGCCCACCTGAAACTTGTGTGGCACTCGATGTTGATCATGTCGCTGCTTGTAATTTGAATTGGACTTCTCCCAAATGTCATGAACCTACTGGTGGATGTGTTGGATGTGTTTAGTAAACCTAGTTTCTTTATTAGCCTCAATTTTTACATGTGTGTGTTTTTTCTGTGTAGTCGCATGAGGAATGGAGACATCAATGAGACACTATGATTGAAATCCTAGACCCACTTGAAAGGGACTGTGACTAGTTAAGCGATGGAGAGATATTTTATAGTTGTGCTACACATAGGGAAGGCTCTCATCTCAAGTTCATGGATGCTTGGATTTGTACATGCAAAGTATGTGCACTATAATCCTATTGATGACCTCTATATGGCCATTAAACTGGGGATGGAATGCAATCGACTTAATGAGCTTGGTGTCCAATAGTCTCCAGAGGCTCTACAAAAATGTTCCCAAGAACCTACTATCTCGATCTGATATAATTCTCTAATGGATCCCAAAGTGTACCCACACTTGTTCAAAGAAGAGTTTGGAAGTTTCCTCCATTGTGATACTCTTCTTGGAGGCCACCAATATAGAAATCTTAGAAAGTATGTCCATGACCATAAATACATAGTTATTACCATGCTTGGTAGAAGGGAGGCTAGACAAATATTCCATTGAGATGGATTCCCAGCGCTGGTTGCGAGTAGGAAGAGGAGTGTACAGGCCTTTCTTCTTGATGGTTTTCTTTTCCATGGCACAAGAAATGCAAGATCTAATATATCCAACATCTTGTCATAGTTTTGGCCAATAAAAGTACTTATGTAGGACAACCATAGTTTTTTTCACAACAAAGTTTCCTATGACCTGATTGTATCGTGCTTCCCAGAGTAGCTTAGCATTCTCCCTTGAAGGAAGAAAATGGTGGCCCGGGTAGCATAATAATGTGTCCAGAAGGTGGAAATTGGGAAATTTATTGCCATCCATTAGCATTTGGTATGTGGTGGAAAAAAGTGGATCATTTTTATATAGTTTCATCCATCGAGAGGTCTCTGGTACCAAAAGAGTTGAGAAAAGTAGTCAGTGCTGTAACTAGGGGTCGACTGAGGCAATCAACAACATTATTTGTGTTTCCCTTTTTATATTTAATGTTCAAGTGGAATTGTTGCAGATATGTAGACCACTTATGATGGAAATTGTTCTTAAACTTCTCCCATGTCTATATAAACTAAAGAGGTCATTGATCAGTGTGAATAATCATCTCCTTCCCCAGAATGTAATTTTTTCATTTTCGACACGCCTGCATCATAAAATACATATCTTTATCATAGGTGGGGTAGTTCCAAATTGCATCGGAAAGTGTCTCACTATGATAGGCCACTCGATTACCATGCTTGGTGAGGAATTTACCAATAACATAGTTGGAGGCATCTATCTCAATTTCAAATGGTTGTTGCAAGTTTAGCAATGTGAGTATAGGTGCAAAGAAGAGGCAATGCTTCAGCTCAATAAATTCCCTCTATTGGTAAATGGACCTAGAATATTTTTCTTTTGCTTCGCCCTTGGTAATTTGACTCAAAGGCCAATTGATATGGGAGAATCCCAATACGGGCTTGTGATAAAAAATTGCTAGGCCTAAAATGCTGTAAAACTATGTTAGAGTGGTTGGAGTTGGCATATACTAAATGACTTGGATCTTATCTGGATCCACATGCACACCCTACTCATCTATGATGTAACCCAAATATTGGACTTGGTTAACACCAAAGGTGCATTTCTCCAAGTTGGCACATAGTTTGTGTTTCTCGAAGGTTTGAAGGACTTGCAAAATGTGTTTAAAGTGCTCTTCCCAACTCTGGCTAAGTATGAGGATGTCGTCTAGACCAAAAATCACGAATGAGTTAGTGAAGTTCCACAATATGTCATCCATGAAAATCCTAAAAGTAGAAATGGAATTTTTCAACTTGAATGACATGACCAATCATTAAAAAAGGCCTTTCTTGGATTTGAAGGCAGAATTACATACTATTGTGGCCCTATAATTTACAAGATAGGAAAGAATAAATGATAAAGGACAATATCAAATCGCTTTGGAGTCCAATTCCTAGCCTTCCTAGACTCAAAGAGGGCTTTCTCTTTTTTTATGATTTAGATTGATAGTTATAAATGATGATATTAGGCTAGTTATAGAAATTATGAGGATTTTTTGTTTTGATTGATTGTGTGGTTGGACATATAGAGCAATGAAACTTAATCCATTGGGCTATGGAGTCATAAAAGGTTGAATTGTGCATCAACTTTTTAAGGACATTCACAGGGAAAGCTAACTATGCAGACTGGATATTACTGGTAGTGTGAATATGAGATGAAAGAAAAAAGTGAGTTTAGTAATAGCTAAAGAGAAGTTAAGAATTATTTAACTATACTTTAGAAGAAAACATTAATATAGTAAACAAAGACATAATTAAGGTGCTCTCTCAGCAAATCTTAATCTAAATTTTCGGTTTTACAATTAGATAAGTAGATGCACATTATGAAAGACAAAGGAAAATATTAACACAGAGCAAAAACATCACCATTAACATAGCTCAAGAATCATGTGAATGGTCTCCTTTTATTGATGCCCAGCAAAAACTACAGTACTCCAATACAATGATCTTTACAACGCAGAGTCTAACAAGGTCCAACCCTTGATAATGAAAATACAAGTAGTATTTAACTTCAACTATGTTGGTTTCCCTAATATACTTTGGAAATCTTCATTAAATAAAATTTAATTAGAACTTGACAATTGTTACCATGCAAGGCCCAAACAAAAAATATCTCTGGAAAAATGTCGACTGTAACATTAACTTTGGAAACTCTTCGTAAATCAAAAAGTAGGTTGAAGGTGGCTGAGGTGTTCAAGAAGAGGCAATGATAGTAGCCTTGAAATTTGGCTCTTATTTTTGGGTCACCGCTGCTGGATCATTAAAGATGACGCAATTCTCGCATTTTTGATCAAACGGTGGTTGTGTTGACGCATCCATCATGCCTTTTCAACCTAGGTACATACAAAAATTTCCCCACTCCATCTTGTTTGGAATTATCATACTTATGACCTATCAATACACTTCATCCACCTCTGTGTATTTTGGCCCTCGTATATACCCATGTTTTCATCATGAAACATCAATTTTTATACCCTAAAACCCTAGGTTTTTAGCCCGTTCTATACCCTAATTTTGTCACTTGCCACCAAATACTCTCTATGGTTGACTATAATCTATTTTCTTAACTTCTATAGGATTAAAGATGATTATGTCATGTTTTACTGATTACAATTTTTTTGAAGTACATTTATCACAGGGTTCTATCGCTGAAATCGCTCACAAGCCATTTAAGGATGAGAATGCCTAATTTAGGGCTTTGGCACTTTCAGCGTGCTTCCGAAGAAACCGAGAGAGGTTATTATCAAAGATGATATTATGATACCTCTCCATAATTTTTATTCCACCTAGCTCACTCATATGAGTCTCTAGAAGGAAATTACCCAATTTGTCCAAATCTGTAAAAAATTCTAAACTGCCAACTTCTTCCTCGATTTATGTGCATATGAAGACGAAGGAAGAAATTATAGAACATGGGTTTTGATAATGATACAGCCAATTTAATAAATCTATAATATTTTTTTCAAAATCACTTACGGTTTTGGAGATAATCAGGGGGGTGTGTGGCTAATTTATGTAAAATTTGGAAAATTCCAGATTTGTCAAAATCCTCCAAACAACCCTGTTTTGGATTTTTTTGGTCAAAGGCAGTTAAAAGTTCTTCATATCAGCACATAGTCAGTGCAACCTAATGATAGAACTTGGTTGGAAGTATTTACACTATGGAAAGAAGATGTACTTGCAATCAGATTGCGAATGCTAAGATTAGTTGTAGGTTTCTGAGTTTGATGTGTAATGAATCTTTTACTATTTTATGTATAACAAGTTTTCCTATAAAGGCCAATGTAATATGACATAATGGGGATAAGAAGATATTAGACTAATTTTTGAAGCTGAATGCTCAGGAAAAGCATTGAAGACTACTGTACCATTTTCTAAACATATGTTTTGATCAGATTCAATATATTAGCCAGATTCTATACTTAAAGTGTTGTAAGTGATTATGGTTTTTGAGTTTTAAGAGATTTGAGCTAATCTGGGCTTGCTCCAGGAGTGGCAAGGGCCCACCACCACCTATAACCAACTCCCGCCATTTGTATAGACTTTAGCAAGCATGGTTACTGCAATTTGTAGATTCAAATTTAGTTTGATGTCATTTCCTTAATTTGATTAAGTTTCCTCTGCAATTCTGTGAGATATTTTGTTTGATTTTCGGAGTATTCATAGTTGTTACAACTCTGCATTCATTAATAGGTAACAAGACCAAGAATTCTGAGCACAATATTTCCATTTGTTGCATAAAATGTGTGTGAATCTCCAAAACAGAGCTATGCTCTATTTCTCATACAAGAGTTGAGCTTATTTTAATTGCCATCGAATTATTCTTTGATCAGAATGTGGCTAAAATTACAACAATCACACACACTATTTCATAAATGATTTTGAATGAATCTCATCCTAAACGCATCAATCAACTAACTTATGATTTGAAGTTTCAGTTTGATATTAAGTCGAGTTGTGTAAAGGATAGGGTTTGTACTTATGTTGTGAACTGTGTGAATATTCCAATTGAGTATTTGATAGAACTCATTGTTGGTCCCTATTAATTTTAATCAAGTTGCAATATACCACCGTGGATTGAATTAACGTGAATTTGAATTGAATGCTCCATCGAACAACACGTTTTATATATTGGAAGGACTGAATGGGTATGCATTTTGAATTAAACATAATAAAAATCCAATGTTCCCTTCAAACACAATAATAGTGAATTAATGGACGAAAAACTGTGTGCGTGATATTCCAAAAATATATTTCTATTTATTCATAGAGTTAATTCTTTCAAAAATATCTGCGTTGAATCAAGGGGCCCTGACCTTGAATGGTATACACACTCTCTCATAGATCGATTTATTTCTACCTATAGGTGCCATTCTACTAATACGTGAATAGGAATTGATTTGGTCTGTTCACTATCCAATTTATTTTGGAAAGACCGAGTGATAGAGATGTTGTTTTTATATTGAGTTTCTTTCAAATACTGAGAATATTTTTATATGTATGTGCCAAATAATCATAGCATTTAAATTTAAGTATTGTTTATTTTGAGAGTGATTCTAAATTCAGTAAGACATTAAGTGTGATTCTAAATGAAGATAGTTTGAAAGGATGAATTTTGTTTGTAGAGATTTGAAATACATTTTAAGTTAATATTTTTAGTTTTGAGTGAGTTATATTGCAGTGAGAGTGTGTGAGAATTTCTAGTTTTAAATTGGGTGAGAATAGTTTTTTTTTTTTTTACGAAGGACTGTTTCCTGTAGTTTACTTTTTGAATAGATTGATATCACAGTATTTTGTTTGATAGTTAATTTGATTAATTTCGAAGTTTGGTCATTTGCATTGATATATAACAAGGTGTGATTCATTTCCCTTGAAAAAAAGAGGTTCCAGTTTCATTTGAATTTCATAGATTACTTGAAGAGTGAAGCAAATAGGTCCACGTCAAGTTGTGATGTAAGTTGAGTTTGACTAGAAGTGTTGTCTTTCAATTGAGTTATTCTTATTGCATTTATGTGTGTGATTAAATAGCATTTCTTTGTTCTACCTTGCCTTTTATTTCCGAAAACAAAGTTAGGGTTTAGTGAGTTTCTTTCAGTTTGGAAAATAGATTCAAGATTGCTTTCAAGAGTGTTGAAGAGACTTAAAGTGTTTCTTGAGTCTTAGAGATCTGAGTTTTTAATTTCATTTGATTGAGTGAGTGAATAATTCTTTAGATATTAGAGTTGAGCTATTAATTTCATTTGAGCAGGTGCGTGCACAATTCCTTAGAGGCATGTAGATCAGTTCTCAGCCATCATTCTTGTTACAATTTACAAATAAGGGGATTTGACTCAAGTCAAATTCCTTTTCCCTCCAAAAAATATAATAAAATATTCCATAAAAGTTGGATCTTGATTTGGTTTATAATATTTTAACTATGCACCAATATCTAGACTAACTCAATATTTTGTTATAAATAGAAGGGTTTTCCCATTCATTTGTCACCTTTTGTTGCCTAAAGATCTCATTAGATTTCAACTCTTGGTCTGGCTATTGATCCACCATCAGAGCCATAATTTTCCATTTTTGTCTGGTTTTTCTACACCATCAAGAGAGAGGAATTCTAAAATTGAAGTGCTGAGGAACTGCAAGAACCCATCCCACTGAGGAGAACAAGGAACACCCTCTTTTGTTTTCCTCCCAGGTGCCATTAATAAAAATTTCATTGGATATATTCTTGTCTTATCTATTGGATCTATGGAGTAAATCTTATTTTTCTACTGTTTAATGTCTTCCAATGCATAGATCTATATTTTCGCAGCATTTGTCTTAATCATCTAACTGCAGATCTGAATATATTAGCAGTCATTTTTGCTGTTAGCGCTGTTTGTTATGTGCAGCTAAAGTGGTCTTTTTTCGTACACCTCGAATCAAGATTCATACTAACGATTCTCTTTTTGTTTATTGTTGAAAGAATCATTGAAGTTTATGTATGTGGAGCTCCTACCATTTTAGGATTTTCAATTTCAAGTGCAGTTTTAGGGTTTAATGCAAGGATTAATTTTGAGATTTCAGTTTCAAGTTTGTTTAGATTAAGTTGTGGTTAAATAGATTAAGTTTTCAATTCTTTACTTAAAAGTTCAAATTTCATTTGCAATAAAAATTAGGGTTTCCCTTAAGTTAATATTCCTTTAAATAGCATAATTGGATTGATTTAATAGAGATCTTAAGTTTTATAATTGAATTTAATTATTTGGGTTGGTTCCCTTTTTAAAAGTCGTTTATTCACGAGAATTTGTGTTTTTTATTCCTTAGATGATCATTATAAAGGAAACCTTAAAGCTCAGACCTACAACTTGAATCAAGAAGTGCCATGAAACTCATGTTTACGAGCCCGGATTGACAAGTAAATATTAGGAGGATTAATCTAGCAATTAATTCTCCCAACATTTTGGCACCGTTGTCGGGGAGTTGCAATTTTTTATTTAGGTAACTATTATCAGAGTTTCAAGATCTTGTAGGGTAGTTAGAGGGTGGAGAGTGTACAATAAGACGTGAGTGAAGAGCCACACATCCACTTTTGTGGGGTTTCTCCAAAGTCTGACCAATTACTGCTTGTTCTTGAGTTTTTATTTCCTATTTATTTATTTGTAGAAGTAAAGATAGATTTATTTCCAGTGCTAGTTTTCTTGCAATTAGCAGTTTTTAATTCATTTAGATTAAAAATTCAAGCTTTGAACGATAAAATTTTTTTTGGGTGCTATAAGAACCCCCTCTTTTGGTACTCATCCATGTTGCAGACAGGGATCATCAACCAACAATAGAAATTCAAGAATGACCAAGAGCTTGGAGAATATCCCTCAAATTGCTTTCTCAAATCCTAGCAGTAGCTGGGATATCTGTGTTAGTCTCTTGTATTCTACAATATCACTAGGTGACTATGGATTTTCTACAGTCTGCTGAAAATAACATTCCCTGACTATCATTTATTTTCAGAAATCTCAATGCCTTCATTATTTTCTATTTGACCTATTCACTATCTCTCATTTTACCTATTCAGATCACTCTCAAGCTTTGAAAATACCCATGTTTGATCTTAAAACCCCTGATTTAGCCTTGCCCCTCATTTTATCCTTTCCCAAACCTAAAACCCCATTTTCCTCACAAAAAGCCCTCCCCTTCACTCATTTTCCACTATTTTCATTCAAAACAATGTAAAAACATTTTTTACATCGTTTTGAGAATTAATTTTGTATTCGGGACACACTCCTTTAAAATTAAACATGTTTATTTAAAATTACCTGACCCTTTATATACTTCAGCCCCCTGCTTTAAAAACCCTTTTCCCCCACTCTCATATAACCATGGCCTCACCTTTTATTTAAGCGCCTCCGCTTAAATAAAATTCAGACCGTGAACTACACTAACGCTTTGCTTTAAATAAACCCCAGGCCCTGCATTATTGATTTAACTCGCTGCTTCATTCAAAACTCTCGATCCACCTTCCAAAACCCAACTGAGATCAAGTCACTCGGCCACTGTTGGATCTCGACTTCATAGTCCAATGGCACATGCACCATATCGCAATACCAAAATCTCAGGATTTAATAACCTTTGAGCCTTGAGAAATGGGCGATTTGAGACCCATCCCATCTACCACTTGTCGATCCTACCATTCATTGCATCCCCGCGAAAAATACCACCTCACTGTCTGCGTCCCGTGCGATAAACCACTTACCACTTTCCTGCCTGCGATGAAACCGCTGACCCTGTTCAAACATTTTTAAGCCATGATCTTCCATATAAACCCCTACAATGCTACTAAAAGTCCAAAAAGCCACAATTAAGCACAAAGACCAAAGCATCCATCACCTGGACTCTGTCCACAATGCGAGTTTTTATTAATAAGTGTTTTTAATGTGCAAGTGATCAATGTAAGAAAATGTGATAAATCAATTCGCATTCCTAAGTCCAAGAATTGTTTAAATCAAGGCTCTTTGGGTGACGATCTAGAATATTTTTTCATCAAAGAAGATTAGGAGTGCAAGATTAAATCAGAGGCAGCAAGTTTCCTTTGAAGACAGAGTAAGGAAAAGACAATTTTATAGTTGTTGTGCAGCGTATGTAAGACAAATTGTAAAAGCATAGGTAAATATTAGTCAAAGGTTAAAGGGTAAAGGAAAATAAATAAATTATAGTGAAGACAAAAGAATAAATGGAAGAGCAGAATGGGAAATCGGAGTTTAGGATATAAATCAGGATAAAGAAAAACAAATCAAAGTTTAAGGATAAATTTGAGATTAAATGACAAATCAAGAACATATCAACGAAGGAAGATCGGTCTGAATGACAAAACAAAAAAATATTTAATCATATTAGCCACCTACAACCTAAATTTGCTAAAAAAATCTACCTCAATTAATGTTTTCAGTCAGAGATATTTTAAGCAGCTCAGAAGTTATTTCAAAAGTTAATGTTAAAGCCAAATAGTTAAAAACATCTGAAAGTTAGCTCAATAGTTAAGTTAAAAGTTATTATTACAGCAAGATATTCAGTGATATTTTGCCTTGGGCCTTGCATGGTCTCAAAGGTCAAGATTACATTTACTCTGTAATAAATACAGTCTGAAACCCTAGAATAGGATCACCTCCTCAATTGCAATTAAATACTGCATGTATTATTCATTATTATTGTTGGTTGGTTGGTTGATTGATTGATTGCTAGGCTAGATTTAGATCAAACTCTGAGTTGCAAAGGTTGTTGCACTGGATCATTGTAACTGTTTTGGAAATTAGTAATACAAGCACGTTCATAGGATTATTGAGCTATGTTAATGGTGATGTTATCCCTCTTTGTCAATGTTTCTCCTTTGTTTTCCATATTGTACATCACGTTGTTACACCATTTTTTGGTCATCTAACCTATTATCATTAGATGGACCCAAGTACACCATGTAAGACCAATTTTACCCTAAGTAAAATCGCTTTCACTATGTAAAATAACTTAATAAACCACATTTATTAAGTTGTTTATGGTCTAAACAGGAAACCCCAAAAGGAAATATTAAACAAACCTATATTTGTTTGATTTTTCTCATGGAATAATTAATTAAACCATAATTTAATTATTATTCCCAATCATGTTTAACCCAAAAACAAAGAAATTAATTAGATAAACCTTTATTTATCTTATTATTTTATAGGAATAATTATTTCAATCTTATTTAGATAATATTCCTTGTTAAATATGACCAAATCACCCACAAATAATTAAATAAATCATTATTTATTTGATTATCTTCTAACCACTTCCTTAAAAAGATAAATAAATCATTTATTTATTTATTTTTGACAAATCAAGGGATTTGAACCAAGTCAAATACCTTTTCCCTCCAACAAATATAATAAAATATTCCATAAAAGGTGGATCTAGATTTGGTTAACATTATTTTAATCATGCACCAAGATCTAGAATGACCCAATATTTTGTTATAAATAGGAGGGTTTTCCCCATCATTCTTCACCTTTTGTTGCCTACTAGATCACTCTCGATCTATACACTTGGTCACCATTTTCTGCCATTTTGCTCCCTTTGAGCTCTACTTTTTGCATTGGGTTTTCTACATCAACTAGAGAAAGGAAGCTTAGATCTGAAGTGCTGAGGACTACAAAGAACCCATCCCATTGAGGAGAGCTGGATACACCTTCTTGTTTTCCTCCCAGGTGCCCTGTAATATAAAAATTCTTTCAAAAAATTGTGTTCTTGTCTTGTCTGTTGGATGCATGGAGCAAACCCTTTACTTTACTGCTTAATGTCTTTCCATTTATAGATCCGGTTGTTGCAGCATTTTTATTACTAACCGCAGATCTGAAGATATTTGGCAGCCACTTTTGTTGTTAGGGCTATTAGTTATGCGTAGCTAAAGTGGTCCTTTTTCGTACACTTCGACGAAGGATTCATACTAACAAATGGCGACTCCACACGGGTTTTAAATTATGACCGCTGTCGTTTTTCCTATTCCTGCATATCTAGCTACTTCAGACCCTAGGGTTTCTTTTCAGCTTTTTTTTTTTCCTATTTTCATGTGGTTTTTTCCTCATAAAGCCCTCAAACATTAAAATTTCTAACTTCCGTGTGTTTCTGGCCCTATTGCGCAGGTGACCGACATCAGCCGCAGTTGAGATGACATTTTTTTTCTGAAATCTGCCGCCGAGAGTCCCGGAAGTGCAGGTCGCACTTTTTAGCCCAAAAAGTGTGACCTCAAGCCTCATGTCGCGGAAAACAGCCCAAAAAGTGCGACTGGAGCGAAAAACAGGTCAAAAACTGCGACCTGGACTTTTTTCTGGAATTTTTCTGAAATTTTTCTGGGTTTTGTCTGAACCTCTGTCAGGGTTGTCTGACCTTCGTCTCCGCCCGTTTAGACCTATTCTTGCTTTGTTTTACTCAAATAAGTGGGAATATAGCCCCCTAGGGCATCAGTACCCTCCACTTTTTGTGGAAGAGCTTTAGCTGCTGTAAGTGTCTAATTTTTCAGAGTTTTCAGCCATTTCTTTTTCAGATCTGATACCTCCTTTTCAGATCGCTTTTAATCAGCTCTTCTTCCCTTCAAATCACCTCTTGTAGTTTTGTTTGGACCTCCCTTTAGGGCCTCCTCCTTGCCCCTTCTTCTTTTTTCTGATTTCCTCCCTTTTTCCAGCCACCTTGCCTCTGCCTCTTGGCTATGATCTGCACCTCTTTTCAGCAGTTTTCTCCTTTAGATCCCTGTCCCTTTCGACCTTAGATCTATTGGCCTCTTTTTAGTGTGTTTTGATTAGATTTTTTCCCTCTGTCAGAATAGTTTTGAGAGACCCACCTTCTTGGGTTAGATAGATGCACAAGTAGCTGTTATTTTTCTGTTATTTCAATATTATATTCTGTTCTCTGTAGGTTTATTTTCAGCTACGCAGCACACTTTTTTCTTGCTCTCAAAATGGAAAGGGTTTAAAAATTAAAATTAACGCACGCCACACACTGACCCTAAGCGAAGAAGCGCCTGGTTAACACCGCCCGGCAAAGACTCTAAAATCAATTGTCACTGCACCTTATCTTCCCTTGACATCATTTGATTCTGTCCCTTTCTGCCCCTGTCGGTTTCCTTCTTCCTGTCATCATTGCGCCCCCAAGGCGCCTTTCCCGGAGACTTCTTGGCCTTCACCCTCAGTTTCCGGTTGATCGACCTGCTCCGCACCGCCGTCGTCGAGCCAGTTCACCTTCGAGTCCGCACTCCGACTTTCCCGATTGATCGGTCCTCCTTCTCCTCCTGGTTCTCCCCCGTCACCTTCACTAGCACCGGTCCAGGGCCTAACGCTGGCGGCTCTCCCGGCCCTATACTTAATGCTCTGCCTCTACTACTAGTGGAACCACCAACAGAACTACCTCAAGGCTGCCCTTGCTCCCCTTCTTGCTGTGCTTGTTCCTCCCCGATTTGGACCGCTTGATAAACGACCCTATACACCATAATGCTAGTTGGCCTGCTATGCCGACAAAGCTCCCGTCCGACATCCCAAAGTTTGACGGCCATGCTGGCGAAGATCCTTCAAATCATGTTCGATCTTTCCACATGTGGTGTTCATCGACCTCCATTACCGATGACTCTATTCGTCTTCGATTGTTCCAACGCACGCTTACAGGCGAAGCTTCTAAGTGGTATGTTGATCAGCCCACTTCCTCCCATACCACCTTTGCAACTCTTGCCCGGGCTTTTTTATCTTACTTCCAGCTTCCCCTTCGTTATGACACTGGTATCGAACTCTTGACTTCCTTCAAGCAAACCTCTTCGACTCGCCTTTCTACCCATGTCCAGGAATGGCGAAGAAGACGGAGCCTATGTCAATCTCCTACCTTCGAAGACCGTGTCTACATGGACTGGTTCCTTAGATCTCTCTTGTCCCCTATCGAGAAAGATGTCGCATCACATTTTCCTCAAACCGAAGAAGATGCCCTCCAAATGGCGTTAAAATATGACCTGATCTACGCTCAGACAGGTTATGATCATACTGTCCTACCTGATCTCCCCAAACCCGGTGATGCCTATACACCGGGGGCACCTCATACCGCCGACAGTATCGTTGGATCTATCTCTCATCCATCTGCTCAACCTCTCATGAGCTATGGTTTTCCTGGGGGAGGGGGCACCACTTCCCGCACTTCTCCCCCTCCCGGTAGCACGCATCCAGGATACGGCATGCCTCATCCTTTTGCCCAACCTCCTGCTTACCTCAATGTTTCCCAACCCAACCATTACCCTTATCCGCAGCCTGGTGCGCCAGCTCCTCCAGCATATGCGCTTTCGCCTCCCTTTCCTTCTCAACCCTTGCAACAACAGTCACCACCCCCTCAAGAGCAGGTGGATGCCCAGCAGGGATTCATGGCTACCCAACCACCTGACGGACAGGTGGCCCCTCAACCTTCCCCTTCTGGTTCCTCCAATTACCAGATCCTCATGATGAACTCTGATCCATCCCCATCCGTCGATCTTCACCTTCAAACTCGGTCTCGCCAGTACCCCAAGCCTCCCGCTCAGTCTGCCCCCGAACCTCTTTCTTCAGGTTCTACAGAGCCTCTTTCGACATCTAATGGCCCCTTACATATCCCTCAACCCAGAGTTGAGGTTCATACCAAGATTCCTAAGGGACCATTACGTCGAAATGCTGCTTCCGGTCGAGCTGCCCATTCATATAGCATAGTAGATGATTTGGCGCAATCTCCTGCTGCCATTTCCACACTGGAACTCCTCAGTCATGCCCTTCCCAAAGAAGGCTCTACTATCTGCCATGGTCTTTGTAGATCTGGTTGATGACTAAATGATTATTTTCGATACCCTCCAATCGGACCATCCTCCTCTTCCTCCTTATTTTCCCTTCCAAATCCCCCGTCACCCATCTTATATTCAACGTGTCCGGTGTATAATTGATGAGGGACGTCCCTGCTCGTGATGTCGAAACCGGTTTGGAAGCAACTCGGTCCAGGAGCTGGCCTTCACGATCACCCTTCGGTATGGGACGAGTCATACCTCCTAGCCCATTGGCTGTTCGTGTCTTATCACCTGCCTCATGATGGAAATTTGTTTGCGTTGACGTCAAAGTCATAGACGCCCCGCTAGACTACAACATTCTATTGGGGTGAAGCTACACCTATGCTATGTCTGCTGTCCCATCCGCGGTTTTCCGCAAGATGTCTTTCCCCCATAATGGAAAGATAGTCACCATTGACCAGTTGACATATCATGAGCCAACATCTCAGACCTCATCTGAGATGACCATCTCTTCTGTAGCCAACAAGCAAACCATCGATTCCTTGACCAGTGTCTCCCCCGGCATTTACAAAGATTCCTCCCTGCTTGGAACTTTTCCTAGTCTCCCCCCTCCTCCTATCTCTGACCCCAGCTCATCGAATGTTTGCATGATGCAATCGTCTTGGGCTGCTCTCAAGCAACCTGCTTCGGCTAGTCAGCAACCTTGCCCTCCGCAACCTGCTCCTAGCCCTTCACCTGTAGTTGGTAGTCATGAGCCCCTTTATCCCCCTGGCACGGTTCCTCCAGGCCTTAGCCATTTAGGAGCCGTCCCACCTGGCCATTACCCCTCTGGTCAGATACCGTTCCTAGCTCCCCCACCGGGAGTGTACACGGTGCCGGTCATGGCCACCCTCTCTCTTCCTAACTTGACCCTTGGGATTCCCGTTTGGTACCTTGATCCTCCAGCCCCCACCTTGCCTGGTCAACCCAAACCTTATATCGGCACGACTAGGGTTCAACCGGTCCCCACGAGCTTCTCCTGTTGCATCGGTGCTGAGTCACCTCGACGGGAACCACCTCCTGTTGCGTGCGCTACTTGCTGAGTAAGAAAGGAAAATCTCATGAGGGCATCAAAAGAGACAAGGCACATGGAAGCAAACCCTGCTGTCCTCAACCTCCAAAGAATACCCTCAATGTGCTTTTGTGTGATGTTGTCGGTCACTACCATACCTTTCTGATTGCTTCATCTCAAGCCCATGGTTAATGTCACGTTCCACCTGAGCCCGCGGTCCACAAACCTACGTTCCTTCCGCGACGCGTCAAGAACCCCAAAAACTATTCACACCAACCACCCCTGTGCTTTGTGTGATCTCCATGGCCATTACACCCATCTTTGTCCCCGCCTCGAGGACTTCCGCACCTCTCTAGCCGCGGTCCACCAATTCGAGGCCAAGCGCAATGAGTCCACCTCTCCCCTATTTGCGCATTCTGCTTCAGCAGAACTACCAGATATGACTGCTCCCATTGACATTCCCCCTCCTGATGTCGAGATGACGGAGCCTTCGTCCAGCATTTTTTACCTATCATCATCCATGAGACCCTCGGGGAACATTCCATCTGAATCCTCCCCTATTGTTTCGCTTGACCTTCCTTCAACGATCATCTTGGGCTCAACATCGGTAGATCCTTTATCTACTTACTCTTCGGTCACCCCTTGTGACGATGCGCATGTGAACCTCTTTCGCTTGACCTTCCTTCAGTGACCATCTTGGCCCCAACATCGGTAGATCCTTTATCTACTTACTCTTCGGTCACCCCTTGTGACGATGCACATGTGAACCTCTCTTCTCATGATGATGATTCATGTCACTCCACCACGTCAGGTGGTCTTTCTTCCACCATTAACCCCATCTTCTATCGTGATGACGACATTATGGAAAAAATCCCCACCCCTGACGTTATCTATTCCCCCTTACATCGAACCCAGGCGCTCACACCACATCCACCTTGTGGCCATCACATTGAAACCCAATGTTTGGGTAAGGGGGCGCCCACATTTGAGAGACCAAGAGAAGCAATTCTCCACAACTCTCCTAGTGTATCTGGTCATGCCAACTTTAGTACCATTATTCTTCCACTTTTAGAAGAACCTCTAGAGTCCCATATCACTTCGGATCACTCTAGGGATGATACCCCTTATCATTCCTTCATCTTACATCTGCAACTCCGTCTCTTAGACATTGTTGTTGACCAACCTATAACTTTTTTATGAGAGCATCAGTTCATTATCTCCAACTCCTCTCTTTGGGATAGTGACACCAGGTATGCCAACCCAGAAACTTAAAGTCCATTTGATCTTTACAAGTGACAAAAGAGATTGGTAATCCTCCTATCTCCTTTCAAACCGTATAACCATAACAAGAACATATGCCGTACCACATCATTAAAATGTGTTTATATTCCTCTTTTTCTAAATACATTTTGGCATGACCACACCATGCTCGGGGGCACCTATGCCCCTCCACCATAACCCTCCTCACCTCGTTTTTGGAGAGGAGGCTGTCTTCCCAACCGAGTGTGAAATCCCTTCCCTTCATCTGGCTGTTGAACTTCTCCCTGACACCCAACCTCTAGAACAACGACTTATCATGCTTGAGCGTGCCTCTGAAGACCGCCGTGTTGCATTGCAAACCATAGAAGCGGCCAAGAAATGCACCAAATCTCAATATGACCAAAAAGTCCAGCCTGCCTCAAGGTGCTGCGACCTTGTCAGTATATGACTGTGCTCAATGATGTCCTTTATCACTGGAATCACTATTGATGGCAGTTCTTTACGTCATCGCAAGGATCTTGTATAAGATACTTTTTAGAGGACTTCGAAGGCAATCCTCTTCCTAATCCTCGCAATGCACTCTATCTTAAGAAATATTACCCTTTGCATTTCCCTTCTAAGATGCATTTTTTATTTTCTGTTTGATAGCCAGCATATTTTTTGTACTTTCATCCTTCGCCAGGACCTATTTTTTCCAAGGCTAGCCACCATACAAAGGCTTTAAATCGAATTTCCTCATCGCATGTCACCCGTTCCATGTTCGTGTCGATTTTCGTCATGAGTTACCATCTTGTACTCATGTTTTCATGGTCCCCCATTGGGCCGTTACTATGTGGCAGCACCATCGAGTCGCCCTTGTTTAGAGTATCCAAGTTGAGTCATCATCGCATTCATGGAGTCTATCCCGAGTCCCTTTGTACCCCACCATAGCCCTCCATCCTTCATTGCTTGGTCTCTCTTTTGTGTCGCACATTATGACCTTTTGTCCCACTGTCCCCTATCCCTTATGATATTGTGTCAGTAGCCGCCATGTCATTCATGCCCTTTATGCCCTAACAAGGGAAGTCGTCCATTCACTACTCAGTCCTTTCCATTTCCCTATCATCATTAGTGTCAGTCTGTCCGTCACTCTACTATTTTCTCTCGCGCCTTAGTTGAGGATTTCTCATTGCCTGTCAGTCTGTCTGTCGCTCTACTATTTTCTCTCACACCTTAGTTGAGGATTTCTCATTGCCTCACCTGTGGCAGACCTCCTTCTGTCGACATCATCTCATTCATTCCAGAAGCCAGGTCTAGAGGGCAGTGTACCTTGGTTCCAGCTTCCACTCTTGTTCGGTGCCTCGGATCAGGCAAAGGGATCTTTCATTTCCCTTTGACTTGATTGTATCTCCAGCTCCTTTTAGCATGAACGAGATCCATATACTTGATGGTTCAGTGATACAGCAGCAGCTCTTGATGATTCCCGGGTGGATGTGAGATGTCTCAACCCTCATGAGGGGGTGGCCCTGCGGGTGGCCCCCCACATGCCCAGATGACCTCTTCCTTGCAACCTTTGATGCAGCTCCAGATATTTGATGATGTTGGCCTTAGCCACTTATAGTGCCTCTTTGATTTTCATGTATCAGTCAGATTTTGTGAGCCCTTCCCCATTTACAGGGGGCATTTGGGTTGTATTTATCTCATGTACTCAGATATTATTGTACCAGTCCTGGCTGTTATCCCAAGAATAGCATGTATGTGGGATTCCTCATTGTATTTTTATCTAGCTCATGATTATGCCGGCTTTACTCTATGGTTCGGTCCCTTGTTTACTGGACACACTATTCTTTTGTACTTTGTCTCGGCGGGCATAGGTATGCCTCCCCCGCCGCCTTCAGCACAAGTACCCTCTCATAAAAAGAGACTTGTTGCACCTGTGAGTCTCGTCTCCTCAGGGTCTAGTTCTTCAATACACTATCTACCTTGCATTTCTCTCTCTAACTTCCCTTTTGTTGTCTGGTGATTGAGTTCTTACAACGTACTTCAGTCATACGATTTTCTCCTGACACTCGCACGCTGGGGGGCAATCTGTTACACCATTTTTTGGTCATCTAACCTATTATCATTAGATGGACCCAAGTACACTATGTAAGACCAATTTTACCCTAAGTAAAATTGCCTTCACTATGTTAAATAACTTAATAAACCACATTTATTAGGTTTTTTATGGTCTAAACAGGAAACCCCAAAAGGAAATATTAAACAAACCTATATTTGTTTGATTTTCCTCATGGAATAATTAATTAAACCATAATTTAATTAATATTCCCAGTCATGTTTAACCCAAAAACAAAGAAATTAATTAGATAAACCTTTATTTATCTTATTATTTTCTAGGAATAATTATTTAAATCTTATTTAGATAATATTCCTTGTTAAATATGACCAAATCACCCACAAATAATTAAATAAATCATTATTTATTTGATTATCTTTCAACCACTTTCTTAAATAATTAAATAAATCATTATTTATTTGATTATCTTCCAACCACTTCCTTAAAAAGATAAATAAATCATTTATTTATTTATTTTTGACTAATCAAGGGATTTGACCCAAGTCAAATACCTTTTTCCTCCAACAAATATAATAAAATATTCCATAAAAGGTGGATCTAGATTTGGTTAACATTATTTTAATCATGCACCAAGATCTAGAATGACCCAATAATTTGTTATAAATAGGAGGGTTTTTCCCATCATTCTTCACCTTTTGTTGCCTATTAGATCACTCTGGATCTATACACTTGGTCCCATTTTTCCATCATTTGCTGTGTGAGCTCCCATTGAGCTCTATTCTTTGCATTGGGTTTTCTACACCAACAAGAGAGAGAAATCTTAGATCTAAAGTGCTGAGGACTTTGAAGAACCCATCCCACTGAGGAGAATTGGATACGGCTTCTTGTTTTCCTCCCAGGTGCCCAATTAATATAAAAATTCTTTCAAAATTTTTTCTTGTCTTGTCTATTGGTATATGGAGCAAACCCTTGTTTTTACTGCTTAATGTCTTTCCATGCATAGATCTGGTTTTTTGCGGCTCTTTTCTTGTTCAACTAACCGCATATCTGAAGATATTGGCAGCCACTTTTGTTGTTAGGGCTATTAGTTATGCGTAGCTAAAGTGGTCCTTTTTTGTACACTTCGACAAAGGATTCATACTAACAATGGGGTCTGGTTATATTCTGTGGAAAAGGTGTGATCCTAGTCATCTACTTCTGCCATGTTTATGATAGTCCCTTCTGATTATTCTATTATCCCTTCATCCTCATCAAGGAAATTCTCTTGGAATGGAGGTATGACTTGTTGATCAGAGTCTCTTTGTCTATCCGGGGGATTGTTTCTCCTAAAGTTTTGGTTCTAGTTTTGATTTTGGTTTTTGTTTTGATTAGTTGCTTGGATGACAAATTTCTCCATCATTCTTTCCATCCTCTCCATTTTTTTGGCTAGAATATCATATTTATGATCAGATGAAGAGCTTATGTTGTCATCCCTATAGGTTAAATTTTTCTCAGCCCTCATCCTAGCTCTTTTTTCAATCAAATTTGCCTCTACACTCACTGCTCCTTTCTACATGTCTTCCAATGTGTTACAATCTCTCTCCCTAAGCTGGTAGGCCATATCAGCATCAAATCCTTCATGGTAATTTACTAAGGCCATCCCTTAGGCAGGTCTCATGTGTGGTGGAAGAGCATTGTAGACATTGTTGAATCTAGTAGAGTAGTCCTGGACACTCTCTCCTTGATTTCTTTTAAGATTCTTATATTGTGCTAAGATTTGGAGAGGGTTGCTTCTGACTTCCCATTTGTTTATAAAGGTTTGAATCAAGGAGGGTATCTCATTGATGCTATTAGGAGGTAAGCCTTTAAACCACTTCTTCATTTCTCCTCCTAAAATCTGAGCGAAAATCGCCATTTTAATTGTCTCATCCTCTATTTCCATGTAGTCAAAGGCATCTTCCATCCTATCTAGATGGTGTTGAGTTGTAGTAGATTCTTTCCCAGTGAAATGAGGAATTTTAAACTGATATTCATTAGGTAAAGGAGCTAAAGGCTGTGGTAACACCAAGGGGGCATACCATGCAGCCATGATTATGTTTTGTGGAGGTAAAGGAAAGGCTTGAGCAGCAGGTATATGACTGACAGAAATGCTAGGACCAGCAGCAAACTGTTGAGTAGATCTAGGGTGAGAGAGACCAATTTATGAATGAAATGTAGATCAGGAGGTGTTGATGGAGGGGTTTCTCTGTTACAAATATGTTGATCACTATGAGGAGGTGATTTTGGAGGCTC